>MU700269.1:7493-37769 GCA_026770625.1 Nicotiana glauca
GTTATTCATTATATTATGGGATCGTGTGGCACGCTGATCACTTATGAACTATATTATGGGATCATGTGGCACACCGACCACTTATGAATTATATTATGGGATCGTGTGGCATGCCGTCCACTTATATACTACATTACGGGATCGTGTGGCGCGCCGTCCACTATGAATATATGTGTCATGAAACCCGGAGTAGACCTGTTGTTTGTTTTTGATGTTCCATTTTCATCTAGCATTCCCCGATAGCATGTCCCCTCCCATCTTTACTTTGTATTATTTTATTACTATTTTTCTCGCACTTGTATATTATATTTGCACAGGTTAATTGTGGTAGGTCCTGTCTAACCTCGTCACTACTTTGCCGGGGTTAGGCCAGGCACTTACCAGCACATGGGGTCGGTTGTGCTGATGCTACACTGCTATGCCTTTTTGTACACATATCAGGAGGCAGCTTACGGACCGCCACAACAGTTCTAGACCGGGAGCCGACCTTCAGTCCAGAGACTCTCAGGTAGCTTAGCTGACGTCCGCAGGCTCGGAGTCTCATCTATGTCACTTCAGTTTGTTTATTTGTATCGAGATAGACTCTTGTGTATTTTCTTTCAGACTGTTGTTTTTAGTACTCCTTAGTAGTCCGTGACTAGTGACTCCAAATACTAGGTAGAGGTGTATTTTGAAACTTCCAAATTTTTATATCGTTTTGTTAAAACTAAAGTCTTCCGCACTTATTTAATTATTGTTAGAACAATATATTATTGAGGGTGGATAAAGAAATGTTGTATTGTTTGGCTGGCCTAGCTACGTTAGTAGGTGCCATCACGACGCCCGATGGTGGGATAAATCCAGGTCGTGACAAGTTGGTATCAGAGCCCTAGGTTACTTGGGTCTCACAACTCACGGACAAGCTTGATAGAGTCTGAGGGATTGGTACGGAGACGTCTGTATTTATCCCCCAAAGGCTACAGAGTTAGGAAACGTTTCACTTTTGTTCTTTCTTATCGTGCGAATCTTTTTCTCAAATACTGATTGTCCTTCTACTCTGTTCTTTCGCAGATGGCGAGAACACGTGCTTCCTCTTCTACCCCGCAGCAGCCCGAGCCCCCATCAGCAGCTCCTATCAGGGGCAGAGGGCAAGGTCGAGGCCGTGCCAGAGGCCGAGGCCGGGGCAGAGCTCAGCCCCGAGCAGCAGTCCCAAAGGTGGAGTCTCATGTTGACTACGATGAGGAGGTTCCAGCACTAACAACTTCAGTGGGCCCAGGTCAGGTCCTAGATGGTTTCATAGCCACTCCAGTACTCCAGGACATCTTGGTCCGACTGGTAGGCTTTATGGAGAGTGTTTGTAGAGCGGGTTTGCTTCCTGCGGCACCGGCCACATCTTAGGATGGGGGAGGAGTTCAGATCCTCTCTATGCGTACTCCGGAGCAGGTAGCTCCTCAGCGTCAGATTCCAGCGGTTCAGCCAGCTGTGGCAGCTCAGCCGGGTATTCCAGCTCAGACCGGCGATGGTGCGGAGATGTCCGCGGATGCTTTGTGGAGGCTTGATAGGTTCACCAAGCTTTTCACCACCACCTTCAGCGGTGCTTCTATAGAGGACCCCCAGGACTTCTTATTCAGCTGCCATGAGGTTCTCAGGACTATGGGTATTGTGGAGACCAATGGGGTCGACTTCATCAATTTTCGACTTGCAGGATCCGCCAAGACTTGTTGGAGAGATTATTGCCTATCTAGACCAGCAGGGTCTCTAGCTTTGACATGAGATCAGTTCGCAGAGTTGTTCTTGGAGAAGTTTCTCCCCGTCACTCAGAGGGAGGCTCTTCGCAGGCAGTTTGAGCACCTCCATCAGGGCTTCATGTCAGTTATACAGTATGAGACCAGATTTATTGATTTGGCACGCCATGCTATTGTTATACTTCCCACTGAGAGGGAGAGGTGCGGAGATTCATTGATGGGTTGATCCGGCCGATTTGGCTTCAAATGGCTATAGGGGCCGGTGGTGATATGTCTTTTCAGGATGCGGCCCGCAGGATAGAGATGACACTTGAACGAGGAGGTAGTAAGGGGTCAGACAAGAGGCCTCGACATTCTGGTAGGTTCAGTGGTACCTCATCTGGAGGTAGGGATTCATATGGTAGAGGCCACCCTCAAAGGCCCTTTTAGTCTGCACTTCAGGTTTCACATGGTACTACAGGTGGCCGTGGTTCCCAACCACAGTATTCTGACCAACAGCTTTCTAGTTCACTATCAGCACCTATCAGTGCACCACCACTCCGTTATTCTCAGCAGCCGAGGGCTTGTTACACATTTGGCGACATGAGACATATTGCCAGGTATTGCCCTCGAGCGTCTGACAGCTCTCAGCAGCAGGGTCCTCGCCCCATGATTCAGGCAGCAAGTGATCCCCAGGCCGCCCAGCCAGCTAGAGGCGGGGGTAGGGATCATAGAGGTGGAGGTAGGGACCGTAAAGGTAGAGCTCGGACCGATAGAGGTAGAGGTCAGGCAGTAGTTGATTGTACTAGAGATGCTATTCAGGGAGGAGGGGCCCAGCCCCGTTGTTATGCTTTGCCATCCAGGCCAGAGGCCGAGTCATTAGATGTTGTGGTTACAGGTACTATTCTAGTTTGTGACAGGGATGCTTCAGTGCTATTTGACCCTGGGTCCACGTTTCCATATGTGTCGTCTTATTTTGCTCCCTACATGGCTATGCCTAGTGATGCCTTGGGTATTCCTGTATATGTATCCACACAAGTGGGTGATTCTATAGTGGTCGACAGAGTTCATCGTTCTTGTGTAGTAGTATTTGAGGGTCTTGAGACCCGTGTTGATCTGTTGCTTCTAGACATGGTTGATTTTGATATTATATTGGGGATGGATTGGTTGTCCCCATATCATGCGATCTTGGATTGTCACGCCAAGACCGTGACCTTGGCTTTTCCAGATTTGCCCCGATTGGAGTGGAGAGGGACCCCAGGACATGCCACCCGCAGTGTTATTTCATATGTTAAGGCTTGACGTATGGTAGAGAAGGGGTGTTTAGCTTATTTGGCATATGTTCGCAACTCCAGCACGGACCTTCTATCGATTCAGTTTCTATTGTTCGGGATTTTCCAGATGTTTTTCCTTCAGACCAACCAGGTATGCCACCCGACAGGGATATTGATTTTTGTATTGATCTGGATCCAGGCACGCAGCCCATTTCTATCCCACCGTATTGTATGGCCCCATCAGAGCTGAAAGAGTTAAAGGATCAGTTGCAGGATTTGCTTAAGAAAGGCTTCATCAGGCCTAGTGTTTCTCCTTGGGGTGCGCCAGTTCTATTTGTGAAGAAAAAGGATGGATCGATGAGAATGTGTATTGACTACCGACAGTTAAACAAGGTGACGATAAAGAACAAGTACCCATTGTCAAGGATTGATGATTTGTTTGACCAGTTGTAGGGTGCGAAGGTATTTTCAAAGATAGATTTGAGGTCAGGTTATCACTAGTTGAGGATTAGGGCATCTGATGTCCCTAAGACATCATTTCGCACTTGGTACGGGCATTATGAGTTTTTGGTCATGTCATTTGGGTTGACCAATGCCCTAGCAGCATTTATGGAGTTGATGAACCGAGTGTTCAGGCCTTATTTAGACGTGTTCGTGATAGTTTTCATTGATGATATTCTTGTGTACTCCCGCAGTTAGGGAGAGCACGAGCAGCACCTCAGAGTGGTTCTTCAGACTCTGAAGGATAGCCAGTTGTATGCCAAGTTCTCAAAGTGCGAGTTCTGGTTGAGTTCAATTGCATTTCTGGGTCATGTAGTATCAGCAGCGGGCATTCAGGTAGACCCGAAGAAGATTGAGGCAGTCAAGAATTAGCCTCGACCAACTTCAGCTACTGGGATTCGAAGTTTCTTGGGCTTAGCCGGAAATATCGTCGATTTGTGGAGGGATTCTCATCTATAGCAGCCCCGATGACCAGGTTGACCCAGAAGGGTGCTCAGTTCCAGTGGTCAGACGAGTGAGAGGAGAGCTTTCAGAAGCTCAAGACAGCTCTAACTACGACACCGATCTTGGTTTTGCCCTTAGGTTCGGGGCCTTATACTGTTTATTGTGATGCTTCATGTATTGGGCTTGGTGTAGTATTGATGCAGGATGGAAGGGTCATTGCTTATACTTCGAGGCAGTTGAAGATTCACGAGAAGAACTACCCAGTCCATGATCTAGAGTTGGCAGCCATTGTTCATGCGCTGAAGATTTGAAGGCATTACTTATATGGTGTGACGTGTCAAGTGTACACTGATCACAAGAGTCTGTAATAGTTGTTCAAGCAGAAAGAGTTGAATTTGAGGCAGCGGAGATGGTTATAGATATTAAATGATTATGATGTTACTATTTTGTACCACCCAGGGAGAGCCAATGTGGTGGCGGATACATTGAGTAGGAAGTCAACCAGCATGGGTAGTCTTGCTTATGTTCTGGTCAGCCAGAGACCGCTTGCTTTGGATATTCAGGCTTTGGCCAATCGGTTTATGAGGTTGGACATATCTGAGCCTAGCCGAGTTTTAGCTTGCATTGTCGCTCGTTCTTCATTATTGGAGCATATCCGTAATCGGCAGTTTGATGATCCTCATTTATGTGTCCTGAGAGACATTGTGCAGCGTGGAGGTGCCACAAAGGAGACTTTAGATGCGGATGGTGTCTTGAGGTTGCAGGGGAGAGTATGTGTTCCCAATGTCGATGTTATTCGAGAGTTGATCTTAGCGGAGGCCCATAGTTCTCGGTATTCTATTCACCCAGGCGCCGCAAAGATGTATCAGAACTTGCGGCAACATTATTGGTGGCGTATGATGAAGAAGGACATTGTTGCATATGTGGATCGATGTTTGAATTGTCAGCAGGTCAAGTATGAGCATCAGAGGCCTGGTGGTGTGTTTCAGAGGATTGAGCTTCCCGAGTGGAAGTGGGAACGGATTACCATGGACTTTGTTACTGGACTTCCGGTGACCCAGAAGAAGTTTGATGCTATTTGGGTAATTGTTGATAGGCTGACCAAGTCAGCACATTTCATTCATGTTGCCACCACTTATTCATCAGAGAGACTTGCTGAGATCTACATCCGAGAGATTGTTCGCCTCCATGGTATGCCGACATCCATCATTTCGGATCGGGGTATGCAGTTTACCTCGCACTTTTGGAGAGCCGTTCAGTAGGAGTTAGACACCTAGGTTCAGTTGAGTACAACATTCCATCCTCAGACAGATGGTCAGTCCGAGAGGACTATTCAGATATTGGAGGATATGCTCCGAGCCTGTGTTATTGATTTTGGAGGCTCTTGGGACCAGTTTCTACCTTTAGCATAGTTTGCCTACAACAACAGCTACCAGTCCAGCATTCATATGGCTCCTTATGAAGCGTTGTATGGTAGGCGATGTAGGTCTCCAATTGGATGGTTTGAGCCGGGAGAGGCTCGGTTGTTGGGTACAGATTTAGTCCAGGAGGCCTTGGACAAGGTCAAGATCATTCAGGACAGGCTTGTTCGGCTTAGTCGCGGCAAAAGAGTTATGCGGATCGCAAGGTTCAAGATTAAGCTTTCATGGTTGGTGAGCGAGTATTGCTCCCTATATCGCCTATGAAGGGTGTGATGAGATTTGGGAAGAAGGGAAAGCTTAGCCCTAGGTTCATTGGTCCATTTGAGATATTTAATCGAGTGGGAGAGGTGGATTATAGACTTGCCTTGCCACCTAGCTTGTCAGCCGTACATCCAGTGTTTCATGTGTCTATGCTTCGGAGGTATCACGGTGATCCTACGCACGTGCTAGATTTCAGCACTGTCCAGTTGGACAAGGATCTGTCCTACGAGGAGGAGCAGGTAGCTATTCTAGACCGGCAGGTTCGACAGTTGAGGTCGAAGATTTTTCCTTCAGTGCGTATTCAGTGGAGAGGTCAGCCTCCTGAGGCATCAACCTGGGAGTCCGAGACTCATATGCGGAGCCGTTACCCTCATCTATTGTCTGACTCAGGTACTTCTTTCTTTTGTCCGTTCGAGGACGAACGGTTATTTTAGAGGTGGAGAATGTGACGACCCAAAGGGTCATCACCGTATTTCTCCCTATTTCCGCGCTTTCGAGGCCTTGAAAACCTCATTTTTAGTTGCCTTGATTTGCGTTCTCAGTCCGAGCACCGGAAAGTTGTTATGTTAAAATATGTGAATTCTGTGAAAAATTTGAAGAATTATGATATTAATATTGATATAGTTGATCTTGGTCAACATTTTGGGTAAACGGACCCAGACCCGTAATTTGATGGTCCCGGGAGGTCCGTAGGAAACCTCGGTAAAAGAATTTTTCCGTTAAATTATTTTCTGAAATTATTAAGGAAAAAATAGAAATGAAAATGAGCTAGAAAATATATGTATCGGGCTCGTATTTTGGTTCCAACGCCCGGTACATGTCTTAAATATGCGTTAAGCGCTTCCTGTGAATTTTGGTCGAAATCGGACGTCGTTTCGCGTGTTTCAGACCTAAATAGCTAAAGTTGGAAGTTATGAATTTTGAAATGAAAATTATGAGTTTTGGGGGTTGATTCTTTGATTTTGATGTTATTTTGGCGATTTGATCGCTCGAGCAAGTTCGTAGGATGTTATTGAGTTAGTGTGTGTGTTTGGTTGGGAGCCCCGAGGGCTCGAGGGTGATTTCGGGGGTGGTTTGGGATGTTTTTACACTTAGAGTTGTTGCAGAATTTCTGCTTCTGGTGTTCAGAGAATTGCTCTCTGTGATCGCATAAGGTCTTCTTCAAGCCTTCCAAGTTTCTTCTATGCGATCGCACAAGTTGTCCCGCTATCACATAGTTTGACCAGTCTCTTCAATGCGATCACATTCACCTTTACACGATCACACAGCTTTAAACTTCACCCAAAAATCCTGGCTTCCTTTCTTCTATGCGAACGCACGAATTGTTCTGCGATCGCAGAAGCCAAGTTCCCACTCCTCTATCCGATCGCATCAGCTGCCCCGCGATCGCATAGACCAAAAATGCCCAGTGATTTTAAAAGCTTAAAAACAGGCCAGTAGCGGGACTTAGCCATTTTTCACACGGACTCTCTTCTCCAAAACCCCATAGGCGATTTTCAAGCTCCTCCTTCTTCATAGCTCTTTGGGTAAGTGTTCCTAACTTCATTATCTCCTAATTTCTTCATCTAATTACTAGTTTCCTAGCCCTAAATCATGAAATCAAAGTAGAAACTAAGGGTTTTGGGTAGAGTTAGGGCTTTGGGGATTTTGGTTCATTCAACCTCACTTTGGGGTCTAATCTTAAAATAAATTATATATTTGAACTCGTGGGGATATGGGTGAATTTAATTTGGTTCGAACCTCGGGTTTTGACCAAGCGAGCTCGGGGTCGATTTTGCAAATTTTGGGCAGAATGTTGGAAAGATTTTATTTAGGCATTTGGGTTGGATTGTTGAGTAATAATTATGATATTAAATCAATTGTGCATAGATACGATTGAATTGGAGCTTAATTCGGAAGGAAAGACATTGCTTAAGGATTGAGTTGGCCGTAAACCTTCGAGGTAAGTGCTTGATCTAACTTTGCCTTGAGGGAATAGGATTAGAGTGTTTTGATTGCTATTTGCTAAATGATCGAGTACGGTGTATAGGCATGGTGACGAGTATCTATACACCGGTGTCTAGCATGACCGTGAGTCGTAAATGCTTTTAATTCGAAAGATATGACACAACTGTCTTGTTAAATTGATAACTCCCATGTAAAGTTTTGGATAAGAATGAAATAAACTAAAAGAGTTTGTGAAGCAATGATTCCCTTGTCGGGACGAGTAGACTGATACAATTGAATTCTCCCATGCCTGGATAGTTGAGCTGTTGGTTGTATCCTTGCCGGGTTTAACTGTTATGTTGATGTTTTTCCCTAATGGGACCTCCTTTGGAGAGATTATCAGTGTTATTCATTATATTATGGGATCGTGTGGCACGCCGATCACTTATGAACTATATTATGGGATCGTGTGGCACACCGACCACTTATGAATTATATTATGGGATCGTGTGGCATGCCGTCCACTTATATACTACATTACGGGATCGTGTGGCGCGCCGTCCACTATGAATATATGTGTCATGAAACCCGGAGTAGACCTGTTGTTTGTTTCTGATGTTCCATTTTCATCTAGCATTCCCCGATAGCATGTCCCCTCCCATCTTTACTTTGTATTATTTTATTACTGTTTTTCTCGCACTTGTATATTATATTTGCACAGGTTAATTGTGGTAGGTCCTGTCTAACCTCGTCACTACTTTGCCGGGGTTAGGCCAGGCACTTACCAGCACATAGGGTCGGTTGTGCTGATGCTACACTGCTGTGCCTTTTTGTACACAGATCAGGAGGCAGCTTACGGACCGCCGCAGCAATTCTAGACCGGGAGACTACCTTCAGTCCAGAGACTCTCAGGTAGCTTAGCTGACGTCTGCAGGCTCGGAGTCTCATCTATGTCACTTTAGTTTGTTTATTTGTATCGAGACAGACTCTTGTGTATTTTCTTTCAGAATGATGTTTTTAGTACTCCTTGGTAGTCCGTGAGTAGTGACACCAGATACTGGGTAGAGGTGTATTTTGAAACTTCCGCTTTTTTATATCGTTTTGTTAAAACTAAAGTCTTCCGCACTTATTTAATTATTGTTAGAATAATATATTGTTGAGGGTGGATAAAGAAATGTTGTATTGTTTGGCTGGCCTAGCTACGTTAGTAGGCGCCATCACGATACCTGATGGTGGGATAAATCCGGGTCGTGACAGTTTAAAAACCCAATTCCCCATATTTACCTAATTGGTGCTATCTTAAATCCTACTGTCAAAATGATAAAGTGTCGCCAATTAATTAGAGCTTTATATACCTATATGGATATTGGATGATCGCGGCCTACTCCGCACTACTAATTAAGTAGCTAGAGAGGGTCGGAGCAGCTTTTACCTGAATTAGTGTCGGAGCATCTTTTACCCGATTTAGGGTCCGGATCGATATCCACAGAGAGCTAGAATTTGGAATCGAGTATCTATCTAGTGTAGAATTGCGCATTTGTTCCAAATTACACTTCTAAATAAATTTTGGGTTTGTATAACTTCTAATTTTATCAACTACTATGTTAATGTAAACTAGAATAAGCTAAGAGTTATAATGCTACGGGTTGTTCAAATAGTTTAAAAGGCACTAGGGTAGTGACTTCAGCCTAGGTGGTCAATTGACGGGTACTTGAATCTAAGGCACGTTTGACATATTTGGGGAGTATGATATAACCGTTGCACGACTTTACCCACTCTACACCTCTCGGTGGTTCAAGTGATTTTGCCCGATGTCATGCCCCAAAAATCGAGGAGCGCGACCGGCGCTCAACCGAGTATACCCGACTGAGCAAGCCTGTTAAGTTTCATTCTACCCAAATTATTCATGAATAATGAGGAGATGGACTCCATTCATCAAATTCTGAAAATATATCAATATTTCTAATTCAATTTCCCATTATCAAACTCCAACCGCAACCTGTCTACGGTGCCTCTTATTATAACTTAAGAATACTATGGAAATACCGGCAACAAGGCCCCGACTATACCTTAAAGTGGATGTCTATAACAAAAGATGTACAACATTACACTTTGAAGGAAAAAGGGGTTCACCAAGTCTTCGAAATGAGGATACTTCGCTACGCGCGATCGGCATTGTCCGCTATAAAGCCCCCTACATTCATTAAAAAAAATATAGCGCCCCCGGCAAAAGGGGCGTGTCACGACCCAAACCCCGCACTGGTCGTGATGGCACCTCTCGTGAAGATGAGGCCAGCCAACTAACCTAACTCGTCTTTTCAAAAATAATTAAGCATAAATAAGCAGCTTAAATATGACTTAATAGTATTAATTAGCGGAAATACAACCCATCACAGCCCTAATTGGGTGTCACAAGTCACGAGCATCTATCTGAATATAAATTCACTACAAGGTCTAAAATATACAAAAAAAACAGAAGCGAACAAAAGAGAGAAACATGGTGCTGCGAATGCTGACAGTCACCTCCTTCACTCATATAACTCTGCTTCTGATTGGCCAAACCTGCTTCCGGGTGAATAGATACATGCATCTGCACACGAGGTGCAGGGAGTAAAGTGAGTACTCCAACTCAGTGAGTAATAAAGGTAAATAACAACTGAGCAATAAGAAATCACGTAAAGCTAACCATCGTGTTTTATAGAAGCAGGGTAAAATCCTTTGAGAAAATAGTGAAATTGTGAAATCTTTGGAAATATCTTGGCTTAGTTTAAATCTCTTTTGAAAATGATCTTTTCAACAGTTACAAAATGATTTCAAAACAGTTAGTGCCAATAAGCACAGAAAATCCGCCCCTCGGGCACAAATACTACAGTATAACAGGTAAAAAGGCAAGTAAATATGCAAGATGAGCACATAAACGTTCGCCTCTCGGGCAATATCTCAAACAGTACCAGCCCCTTGGGCTCACTCTCAGCAACACTCTCAGCCCCTCGGGCCCTCTCTCTTAGATCACTCTCAGAACAGTATCATATAGTAACCGCTGCGGCGTGCAACCCGATCTATATTTCATCGACGACACTCAAAGGGGGAGTGCAAACTCTGGGAGGGGCCCCTTACGGCCCAAGTGCAATATCAAGCCACATCGTGGCATATAACATAAGGCCTGAAAGCCTTCTCACATCACTCATAAGGCCTGAAAGCCTCCTCACATCACTCATATGGACTGAAAGCCTCCTCACATCACTCACAAGGCCTGAAAGCCTCCTCACGTCACTCAAGCCACCTCGTGGCATATAAATGTATCTCAGGCCCTCAATCTCATATTACTCAGCATATCCCCACATATGGCCCTCGGCCTCGCTCAGTCCAGAAAAATATCATAAGCCCCTCGGGCATCAATGAAATAGTAGTGCTTAGCCCAAAATACAGTGGACACATCATTTAAGTCTCCAAATTCAATTAAAAGTGGCTGAGTTTGTGAAAAAGTAATAAACGATAGGACTGAGTTCAAGTAATATATCAAAATAGTGAGGAAATAGTGATAAAAGTCCACGAAGGATCAAATAGTCGGCATGAAGCCCAAAATATGGCAATAAGCCCAAATCATGTAGATAATAAACATATCTCAGTCAAATACAGGGTAAAAACATCAATCGGGACGGACCAAGTCACAATCCCCAATAGTAAATAACCTCGCGCTCGTCATTAAGCATGTGTTTCACCTCAATATAGCACTACGTTGTGCAAATTCGGGATTTCAAACCCTCGGGATATCATTTACAATCATTACTCACCTCGAACCGGTGAAATCCCTAGCTCACGATGCCCTTGCCTCGCAAATCGGCCTCCACGCGCGCCGAATCTATCCAAAATTAGAACGAATACGTCACAATATGTCAATCGAAAACAATCGAAAAATATTAAAAATCTCGAAATTAGCAAAACCCGAGCCCCCTCAAATCTCAAAAATTTCAACATTAATATATTCCTTATCTTCTCACGAGTTTATACATACCAAGAACTCTCAAATCTGAGCTCAAATGACCCATCAAATCCCAATTTGACATATCAAAAACTCAAGCCCTTGTTCTTCAATTTTAGGCTTAATTTCCATAAATTTCAAGGTTAATCTCACATAATAATCATGTTTTAAGATCCTAGAACTCACCTCCAATCAATCCCAGTCGAAATCCCCTTCAATTCTCGTACAAAAACTCTCAAGGATGTTGTTTCAGAGATTTGCTGGTTCTGGTATTTTTTTCGCATCAGCGGTCCGCTTTTGGCTTCTACGACTTCCGCTTCTGCGGAGCTTCACTAATTGCCCAGGACCGCTTCTGCGGGCCTCTATTCGCTCCTGCCGAAACCAGCCTCCCTAGCACCTCTCGCACCTGCGACCCCATTTTCGCATCTGCGGAACCGCATCTTCAGCCCCTTTTCCGCAGATGCGGAAATACCAGAACTAGCAAATCTCTGAAACAACACAAGTCCAAAATTCATCCGGATAGCCATCCGAAATCACCCCGAGGCCCCCGGGACCTCAACCAAAAGTGCCAACCCATCCTAAAACATCATTCAAACTTGTTCCTATCATCCAAACATCTCATCCAACACCAAAATCATCAAATTGCATCGGATTCAAGCCTAAGTTCTTTTAAAACTCTCGAAACTCGCATTCGATCAAAAACCCAACCAAACCACATCCGAATGACCTGAAAATTTACACACACATCCCAAATCACTTAACTAAGCTACAACAACTCTCGAAATTCCATTCCGACCCTCAGATCAAAATCTCACCTTCCAACCGGAATTCGCCAAAATACTAACTTCGCCAATTCAAGCCTAATTCTACATCGAACCTCCAAAATCACTTTCGATCACACTCCTAAGTCACAAATCATCTAACGAAGCTAACCAAATTGTAAAAAATCCGATCCGAGCTCATATACAGATAAGTCAACTCTCGATCAAACCTTTCAACTGAAATTGTTCTTTCAAATTCATTCCAATTCTTCCTTAAAACCAAAACCAACGATCTACATTAGTCATAATGCATAACACGGGGCAAGTCATTCCCCAAAACTATGATCAAGGTACAAAAGCTCAAAACGACCGGCCGGGTCGTTACATCATCCCCTACTTAAACACACATTTGTCCTCGAACGTACCCAGAGATGTTCTAAAAGTCAACCAATCGCTGAATAACCTTACCATGCATATACCCGGGGATGATCCCACGTCACCCTATCTCATATAAATCCTATAACGCATTTTTACCTAAAATCACATAAATCATAAAACCACATTGCACTTTCCAAAATCATACGCAAGATCAGAACCCCATATCTATATTCAGAATAAGCCCGAATCTAGTTGTAATAACCCATACCTGCAATCTCAACTGCAATTATATGATATACCACATAACTCAAACACTCGAAATGATGACCTCTATTCATAGCAGTTGCACACAACACCCGAATACCGGTAGAAAACCTCTTACTAGCTAAGGTCTTATTCCAACACTTTTATATACTGCTAATGATAAATGAAACATGTAATAAACCGTAACCATCTCTCAGGTCAACCGTTCATGAAGTCACTTCCCTTTTGGCTAATACCACAGCAGATTTCCGAGCCGAACCTCGATATTATCCTTCCAACAAGCTGAAATCAAATCCGTTCGTATTCATTAATGACCCCAACGATCACCTCGGATCCAACACATCACTCTAGTGACATGATACATCAATACAGGACTAAGCCACAACTCGCCTAATTCACGCACCAATAAGGAACGGTCTGAACATACTCAAATCATGAAGATGACCCAAATGAAAGAGCTGCACCTCAAGCTCATCAGTACCATCACAACACAAGGCTAAGGCCCTGTCTCACATTATAGAATTAGAACACATGAATCTACCTCGAAAGGTCATATCCCCATGTAGCCTCGCTATAATGCGCGATCCTATCCAAATACTGCTACACATGGAGCACCTCAAGTCACTATGCTCAAAATCGACAGCTACGCAAAATTTAATGTCTGGAACTAAAGAAAATCATTACACCCATGGTGAAACAAATAACACACCCCACGCAAGCTCGATAAAACATAACTGGTACATCATTTACCGAGCAACTACCAATTACTCTTCTGGCTCAACTTCCACTATGAGACCCCAATGGAATCGCACCACATGTGCCCATAACCAACCAACCATAACGTCTCGCAACACAAAAAGGAAACTCATAGGTCTCCCAGATTACTAGCAAGCTCAATAACGATTGAATCAACCTACCCCTCAACAATACAATTCGGCACCAACCGAGCCAACTTAAGCTAGAACATACATCCACATTGACCTGCAACTGAACTCATCATCAAGAAAGCATGAAGCTGCTTCTTCCACTACTACAGCTCCTACCAAAGCCATACGATACGGTGCCCGGCACCAAATCAATATCGAAATCCACAGCCTCTCCCGGCGACATGCCCGACCATAAAAATGCATCCGAAAAGTCCGTCAACTCCGGAACTGAATCAATGGTAGAAACCTCTGCACTAACATCCATCAAGAAGGCCCAATTAAGAAAAGCAACCCTTCCCGGCCGTCCGTTGGTCTTGAAATATAAACCACTCTGCTAGAACATAATCTGACGCACCTCGCCACTCAACCCGTGGCATTTTTGGCATAGCCCATAACGCAATAGTCCAAAATAACCCAACATTGAGACAACCAGTCTACACCCCAACATCATATCCAAAATCTAACTTACCAAGCAAAGAAAGATCCACTCGGGCCTCCAAATCCCTGATAGTTGCTAGACAGTGCCGACACACAGGATCTACAACCACATCATAGCATGTATATGAGAACTTACGTCTCCACATCGACACGGCACATGATTCATCATATCCGAATCCCAATATCGTCGTCTGAACACGTGCATACCTTTAATACCCAATCGTTCCATGGTAAATACTTTAAAATTCCCATGTGCCATACAAACAACTCAAATATTAGCAGTTGATCCAGCCTAAAAGTGCTGCAGTACTACTGAAGTGCCATCAACTTAATCACATTGCCCTTATTTTTTTACTAAAACCTATACTCTCATCAAATCACTTCCAAATAACAATACCATTTCCTTAATCCTCTGAGGCTACTCGCTGCCTAAGAGTTTTATGAACTTCCTTTCAGAACTGAACTGAAACCTCATACACGCAAATCTCGATCATCCACAACATACCACATATGACATACCATCCAAGGATAACAGAAAAACTTTTATCTCCCTTCCGAGCCACAGACATCTATGCATTCAACTAGTCAAGAACTTCCATTGATTCCATCTAGAAGAAATAATCATTATACATCCCATGCTTCTCATATTCATAAGAAATGCACCTCTCCAACCACGGTAGAAATCAACAAGAACTCTCCCAACTCCGTTTGCACAAATTAAACTGCCAGGATTGAACCCTTCTAACTTGACCAAGCTAAGCAAGACATCAAATCCCATGAGCATTGCTGCAAAATACCTGTAAGAACACATTACCTCGAACACATACGTAGAATTGATCATATCCTACCATACCGTTTCGTTCTACTATCAAACTATTCCATCTATCTAAATTTCCTTCTGATTCATTTTCAACTTGATGCTCCCTCTTGCTGTAGTATCACAATATCTCAATCCCAGGCTCACTACGCGAGACCCAAGCACAAGACCACATTGTCTAGGACCCATAAGCCACTGAATACTCTCTCAAATATTACCAGAAACATCACGTTCCCGAACACTTTAATCTGAAGAACTTTCTGCGAATCTGAATCTGTTACCTTTACTTTCCTGATACTGATACATAGAACCCCATAATTAACATAGAAATACCACATATCTGAACCTCTTCCAATGAAAACACAGTTTCTAACCACACATGCAACTTTAAAATACCGTAATGTTTCCTGCAAAATATTGAACACATTAGAACCATTCTCGAAAGTCATTCACTCTTATTCAAACTACAAATTAGATGTGCTAACAAACAGAACCACCGTGCCTCATTGGCGCTCCGATACCTCAAAATGAAGTCCTCATCCCAATACAACCGAGCAACTTCCTGCTCTATATGCCGAGCATCCTTTACCAATAACACTCTAGACATTCTGTGGTTCTCATACTCTATGAGGCATAATGTAACCTTTGTCAAAATTTTCATTTACTCTAGCCATAACTAATTCACTTGCATGCCCCAAACTAGATATAACATAGCACCTAACCGTGCAACCAACTACTCACAGCAGACTCCCTCACTTGGCTCGAAGCCATAGATCAAGACATCCTCAACAACTCATAACAATTTTGCTCTATTGATGCCACAATACCATAGTGAGATTAAACTCAAATCATTTATAAGTTTGTAAAAACACAGATCATCCAGTGCAGTAATCTTCTGCAAATCTTGCATTCATCCCCGCATCAGTTAAGTCTACCCCCTTAAGCGACCCGAAATTTCAAATTTCAACACGTACCCTTCAATTACACATGAGATCTTCTAACATACACATAAGGATCAGACCACTTAAGAACACTCCGCAGGAGATAAACCACCTGCTTCGCCTCACTATAACATTTCCATATACCTTCCACCGTCATACACATTACACAGTCACTTAGTCTTCCTAAGTCTGAACTCATACCGCAGCATGAAATTTTCTTAACCCCCAACTAGGAGACACAAAAAGATTCTTTACACGCCCATAACTCGGAGCTACAGATCCAATCACAATGGAAATCATACACTTAATAGTTCACCTATCATCCAACAGGTCTTCCTCGTCACTTCCAAATTACATAGATACATCCGCAGTACTAACATACTCATCACATGGCTATTTAACTGTAACTTCCACTAACAAGGACACTGCCAAACATATAAATTCCAAACACTTACTCACATAATCGGCACCTCAGTGCTCAAGCCATAGGCAAAGATCCGGCCTCAAGTCCTCCAGAATGGCCCAATATCAAACTAACAGAGATCACATCTCGCCCATTGATCGGAGAATCACACGCCATCAAGGCACATTTGATACTGAGCGCTCATGCGCACATACGAACGCATGGAAGGAATTTCAAGAGTTACTTTTCAAGCTGAATCAAGGACGCACGATGAGATTACAAGAATGTGAAGTTTTCCTAAAGGTTCTGCAGCCTCTCAAGGATAAATACAAACGTCTCCATACCGATCCACGAGACTCTACTAAACATGCTCATGAATCGTGAGACCTAGTAACCTAGGCTCTAATACCAACTTGTCACGACCCAAACCCCGCACTGGTCGTGATGGCACCTCCCGTGAAAATGGGGCCAGCCAACTAACCCAACTCGTCTTTTCAAAAATAGTTAAACATAAATAAGCATATTAAATATGACTTAATAGTATTAATTAGTGGAAATACAACCCATCACAGCCCTAATCGGGGTGTCACAAGTCATGAGCTTCTATTTGAACATAAATCCACTACAAGGTCTAAAATATACCCAAAAAATCGGAATAGTGAACAAAAAAGAGAAACATGGTTCTGCAAACGCTGACAGTCACCTCCTTAATTCATATAACTCTGCCTTTAATCGGCCAAACCCGCTTCCGGGTGAATAGATACCTGCATCTGCACACGAGGTGCATGGAGTAAAGTAAGTACTCCAACTCAGAGAGTAATAACAACTGAGCAATAAGAAATCACGTCAAGCAAACCATCGTGATGTATAGAAGCAGGGTAAAATCCTTTGAGAAAATAGTGAAACTGTGAAATCTTTTGAAATATCTTGGCTCAGTTTAAATCTCTTTTGAAAATGATCTTTTCAACAGTTACGAAATGATTTCAAAGCAGTTAGTGTCGATAAGCACAGAAAATCTGCCCATCGGGCACAAATACCATAGTATAACAAGTAAAAAAGGAAAGTAAATATGCAAGATAAACACATAAAAGTTTGCCCCTCGGGCAATATCTCAAAACAGTACCAGCCCTCGGGCTCACTCTCAGCAACAACCTCAGCCTCTCTGGCCCTCTCTCTCAGATCACTCTCAGAACAGTATCATATAGTAACCATTGCGGCGTACAGCCTGATCCACATCTCGTTGCGGCGTGCAGCCCGATCCATATTTCATCGACGGTGCTCACTGGGGGTGCGAAGACTCCGGGAGGGGCCCCTTACGGCCCAAGCGCAATATCAAGCCACCTCGTGGCGTATAACATAAGGCCTGAAAGCCTTCTCACATCACTAATAAGGCCTGAAAGCCTCCTCACATCACTCATATGGCATGAAAGCCTCATCACATAACTCACAAGGCCTGAAAGCCTCCTCACATCACGCACAAGGCCTGAAAGCCTCCTCACATCACTCACAAGGCCTGAAAGCCTCCTCGCGTCACTCAAGCCACCTCGTGGCATATAAATGTATCTCAGGACCTTGGCCTCATATTACTCAGCATATCCTCACATATGGCCCTTGGCCTCGCTTAATCAAGAAAAACATCATAAGCCATCGGGCATCAATGAAATAGTAGTGCTCAGCCCAAATAATAGTGAACATCATTTAAGTCTCAAAATTTAATTAAAAGTGGCTGAGTTTGTAAAATAGCAATAAACGATAGGACTGAGTTCAAGTAATATATCAAAATAGTGAGGAAATAGTGATAAAAGTCCACGAAGGATCAAATAGTCGGCATGAAGCCCAAAATATGGAAATAAGCCGAAATCATGTAGATAAAAAACAGTCAAATACGCGGTAAAAACATCAATCGGGATAGACCAAGTCACAATCCCCAATAGTAAACAACCCCGCACTCGTCATTAAGCGCGTGTTTCACCTTAATATGGCACTACGTTGTGCAAATTCGGGGTTTCAAACCCTCAGGATATCATTTACAATCATTACTCACCTCGAACTGGTGAAATACCTAGCTCGCGACGCCCTTGACCCACAAATCGACAGCGTCGAATCTATCCAAAATCAGAATGAATACGTCACAATATGCCAATCGAAAACAATCGAAAAATATTAAAAATCTCGAAATTTGCAAAACCCGAGCCCCAGGCCCACTTCTCAAATATAAAAAATTTCCACATTAATAGATTCCTTATCTTCTCACGAGTTCATACGTACCAAGAACTCTCAAATCCGAGCTCAAATGACCCATCAAATCCCAATTTGACATATCAAAAACTCAAGCCCTAGTTCTTCAATTTTACGCTTAATTTCCATAAATTTCAAGGTTAATCTCACATAATAATTGTGTTTTAAGATTATAGAACTCACCTCCAATCAATCCCAGTCGAAATCCCCTTCAATTCCCGTCCAAAAGCTCTCAAGGATGTTCAAAAATGGAGGAAAAATAGCTTAGCTCGCGGAACAAAATGAACTTTTAAAATCCTTATGCCCAGACATTTTTCGCATCTGCGGTCCGCTTTTCACTTCTGCAACTTCTGCTTCTACGAAAATCCTCCGATTCTGCGGAGCTTCACTAATTGCCCTAGACTGCTTCTGTGGTCTAAATCCGCTTCTGCGGGCCTCTATCTGCTCCTGCGGAAACTAGCCTCCCTAGCACCTCTTGCACCTGCGACCCCATTTTTGCATTTGTGGAACCGCATCTGCGGCCCCCTTTTCCCCAGATGCGGAAATACTAGAACCAGCAAATTTTTGAAACAACACAAGTCCAAAATTCATCCCGATAGCCATCCGAAATCACCCCTAGGCCCCCCGGGACCTCAACCAAAAGTGCCAACCCATCCTAAAACATCATTCAAACTTGCTCTTATCATCAAAACACCTCAACCAACACCAAAATCATCAAATTACATCAGATTCAAGCCTAAGTTCTTTTAAAACTCCCGAAATTAGCATTCGATCAAAAATCCAACCAAACGACGTCCGAATGACCTGAAACTTTACATACACATCCCAAATCACTTAACGAACCTACATCGACTCTCTAAATTCCATTTCGAACCTCGGATCAAAATCTCACCTACCAACCAGAATTTGCCAAAATACTAACTTCGCCAATTCAAGCCTAATTCTACACCGGACCTCCAATATCACTTCCGATGACACTCCTAAGTCACAAATAATCTAACGAAGCTAAACAAATCATAAAAATCCGATCCAAACTCATATACAGATAAGTCAACTTTCGGTCAAACCTTTCAATTCAAAGCTTTCAAGTGAAACTGTTCTTTCAAATTCATTCCAATTCTTCCTGAAAACCAAAACCAACGATCTACATTAGTCATAATTCATAACACGGGGCAAGTCATGCCCGAGAACTAGCGATCAAGGTGCAAAAGCTCAAAACGACCCGTCGGGTCGTTACAGGACGTTAGTGCCATTGAATAGCACTGGTATGTATAACTAATCACTATTTAATTAGAAAGAATTTTCATACAAAAAAATGAGGAAATCACAAGTATAACTCAAAAGCTTTAAGCGATCACAACATTAACCATAATAAAGAGTCACACAATTTTCACCTCATGTTTCTATAGCCTTTAGTTTGGGACATTTCATACTATTCATTCACCTATGCGTTTCATAGCCTATTCATAGGGTCCGCATATTATATTATACACCTATGCATTTCATATCCCATCCATAGGGTTCACATATTATATTATACACCTATGCATTTCATAGCCCGTCCATAGGGTCCACATATTATATTATACACCTATGTGTTTCATATCCCGTCCATAGGATTTAGATATTATATTATACACCTATTCATTTCATAGCACGTTCATAGGGTCCACATATTATATTATACACCTATGTGTTTCATAGCCCATCCATAGGGTCCACATATTATATTATACACTTATGCATTTCATAGCCCGTCCATAGGGTCCACATATTTCATTTCATAGACACTTAGGGCCACAACTTTATCACATTATACTTGGAACTTGGTCGCATTTCATAATTCGAGTTTTTTTCACTTATTTCACAACAATATCCATCTTAACAATAAGCCATTAAATTCAAGGGGTCAAGTACACATGAGAGGAAATATTGAATCATGGTCATATAGAATATTTCAGAAATAATACACCTCAAATTTTTGGCACGTTGGCCACAATCTATTTCCTGAAGTCGTTTGATTTATTTCAACCATCTTTATACATAGAGGATTTCACATAGTTTGGCATAACAATCTCAATTTCAACCTTGATTTAAGGTCTAGGTATTTCAATACACGATTCATAATCTCCGCACCTTTTTAAATCATCAAGAATAGTACATTAATCAATTGAGATACATCTTTCACGCATATAAGGTCGCAACCCCAAATTCATGTGAAACAACAATCAATACAACAATTCAACTTTAATCCTACCGTATTTACACAAACACCAATGGAGCTCAATTTCTAAAAGACGGGGTTTTATCCATACATACGTCAAATTCTCCCCTTAATGATACTACAAATGCCTTGTAAGTATAAATCTTTTCATATCATAACCATAGTATTAGTTCATCCAACTATCACTATTAACCAACAATTTATTCCACCATGACTCCTAACCAATTTATAACTTCCAACAACATATGTATGACCATCCATTCACACCCAACCAACAAATCATATCAAATAATCACCCTTTCAATCTCTACAATAATTATGTATTTATATTGGGAACTTATGACTTCCAATCACTACACCAAGAGCTCCAACACTTAATTCATACTCATATTCCCATAATATATCTATATATGTAAGTCTAAGGTGTAGGATTTACCTTTTGGAAGAAATCTTGCAAAACTTTCCTTTGAGTTCTTGAAGGAATTTCTTAAAAATCTATGTGTTTTATGAGTACATTTCATCAATAATAGTGTAGGAATGATGGAAATTCACACCAAGATAATGGATATTGCTTACCTCGAAGATGGGAGGAGTTGATGCTCTTGAGAGAGTGAAGAAGAACCCCAAGTTTCGTCCAAATGAAATGGGTAAAAATGAACCCCGAAATTGTGTTTATACCGTTTGGGCACCACAGGTGGCGCAAGGCGCTGCCTGTGGCGCAGTTTCCATATCTTAAAAATTCCTGGTGCCACGGCTAGCGCCCGGCGCTACCCAGGATGCTGGCAATGGAAGGGACACGAAAATGGTCATAACTTTCTGTGTACACCTCCAAATGACAAACGGGTTGATGCGTTGGAAACTAGACTGAAAGAGCTTTAATTTTATAGGTTATGCATTACACAAATCCTAATATATATGTAGATATGCTCTTCCAAAGTGAGGTCTTGTGCGTACTCATTTGGAACTTTTAGCCTATCTTGTAATTTCCAACTTGGCTTAGACTTAGGCCTCTTCTTGGACCCCAAATCACTTATAATATACATTATACACTTATTAACATATCCAATTGATATCCATTATATAATAAATCCTCGTTTTTACGTAAAATAAAATAATTAGCCTACCTTAGCACCCCAAAATCTTAAATTACTTATCAAATAATTTCTGGGGCTTTACACCCGAATTGGCTTTCTCAAGACCAATTGGCAAATTTGCACAAGCAACTAGAGTTCAAGTCGGGTATTAATCTCTCGAGGTTTAACCCTTTAATTGGGGCTATCAATCTCTTGAGTACGCTCCGATAACTTGTTGGACCAATTTCGGAGACTTAGGCTCTGTTTCTCAAGAAGAGCTCAAGTCAACTCAACACAAACTAGTGTTTGCAACCACTAATTCAGCAATTTACCATAAAATTAGCCCAAATGTCAAACACCCATAGTCAATTTAGCCCTAAATTATAAGACCCATCAATTGCCCACACTAGGGTTGAGCCACAACCCTAGCTTATGGGTCTAGCTACTCATATTCAAAGAAGAAAAGCAAGAAATAGATGAATCTAAACTCACATTAATTAATTACTAAGGTAAACACAAAGATTCAATGATTAAAAGTAGCTAAAATTGCCCAAAATAGCTAAGAATCTCGAACCCATGAGCACAATTGCTTAATTACAATATCTGATAAAAATGGACCGAGGTCTGCACTAGGGCTTTGGACTTGAAAAACTGGTCTCTGAACTTTGGAATCGCAAACCGCAGAGAATGGACTACGGCCATGAGGCTTCTAGTGCGGTCCGCATAGAAATGACGCAATGGCTTGACATCCTGAAATTACAGCTCTCTGATTCTCCTCGCTGCTGACCGCAAAGAATGGATTGCGACCGCGTTGATCTCAGTGCGGACCGCATAAATTAGTAGTGCGGCCGCTCTGCCTCTTTTCCTGGAAATCTGCCTCTCTAAATCTCCCAGTGCGGATCGCACAAGATGTAGTGCGGCTGCACTGGCCTTATTTAGCCTGAGCTTTGTCTTTTCTTTGGCACTTGTGCAAGTTTCACTCCTTTTGAGATAATCTTTGATGTGTTGTCACTTTATTGATCAAACCTGCAATCAAGCACAACTTTTGATCCCTTTGGGACTATTTTGTATGAATTTCCAATCAAAGTATAAGCAAGAAGGAGTATAAAATGCATTAAAATCCCTAGTTATCAACTCCCTCAAACTTAATCTTTTAGTCCTCAAGCAAACAAAATAAGACCCACCCCTTAAGAGAATGTCCAAGAAAAATTTACATGTCCTAAAGTGACCTCAACTAGTCTCAATTGGGACTAACAATTGCCCTCAATACACATGAATCATTAACAACATTTACTCTTTGAAAACACCATGGATCAAGTGTGACACAAGAGCATCAAGGGTTGACTCAACACATCAAAGGACTCTTTCTATTACTTTAGTCATTGTAGAACCCAAATCCACACATCCTCAACTCTCCCTAAGCTAACCTCACCTTTAGAATAATGGCACTCGGAACGAGGTAAATAGAAGTTCACTCATCTCTCTCAAGAAAAAGTCACAAGTCTGGCTCTAGGTACCATATGCTTGCCCTTTATGTGAGTATCCACTAATGTAAGCTTCATTCAACTCAAGATCATATAGGGTTTTTGTGGAGACATTGTGAAGGTTTTTGGTTAAGTGTAGGAAATATTTGGTCTAAGTAGGTTCCATCTTTCCCTTAAGCACTTCTTTTGTTTCATTTGGCACACTTTTACTTGACTCTTTGAGTCATTTCACTTCTTTTTAAGGGGTTAGAGAGACACATTGTTACTCTTTCTTATGCATTTCAAACTTTTTCTCCTTTTTTTTCAACTTTCCACATCTTTCATTCTTTGCTTTTCTTTGAATCCCTTTTTATTCTCTTTTCACATTGAACATTCTTTTTGTCTTTTTTTTGTGCTTTTCTTTATTTTTCATTGCCTTTCCTTTTCTTCATTTTTGTGCCTTTTTACCATTTTGTTGCAATCCTCGTCTCTCCCTCCAAACTTATACTTTTTCCATGTGCTAAAGGAAATATCGGGTGCCAAGAGAGGGTATCTTTCAGAATGGGTATAGGCTTGTATCATGGTTCTTGAAAGAAAAAAGGTCTAAGGCTCAAAAGGGTTGACTAGGGATCTTATCATTGGTAGGTTGTGGATGTGTTCAACTATCATTTGGAACAAGGAGGGCCTATAGTCATATCTCAAGTCAAAATTCACTTAGGATTTTGCCTCGACAAACATTCAGGGAAAGTTCTAGACAAATGGCTCGGTACTTGGACTTGCATTACGAATACTTACCAAACAAGACATGGGATCGCTAAAGACACAAAGTTGGGGGGCCACAACAACCTTAGATAAGATTTGAGCACACAATGGTCCCAAAAAAATCACTTAATGATTATCGTTCAACACAAGAGTCTCGAGGTCACGACTTTCACCATCCTAAACACAACAATTTGTTTTTAACCATAAGATCAAAGTCAAATGTGCTAGGCTCAAATGAAGCTTTGCTTGAGGCACCCTTAACTACTAACTACTAAAAACAAAACAAAAACGGACTCAAACCCTTAAAAAGGTTGTCACGCCATCTATCATTGGGAAGAACCACTCAGTTCACACAACACTCCACCTTTAGAAAGAACCGTTCCATTAAGAAAACTAAAGGCTTATTGAAACTTTCAAAACAAGAAGTTACGAATCACAAATAAGAAGCTAAGAACGAAAAATTTGTGGAAAGTAAAATGAATATATATATATATATATATATAAAAGAGGGGATTTGTCAAATATACTATAGATGGGATGAATATCTACAATGTATCATAATTTTATATACATACCCAAAGTAAAATAAAAGTGCGAGAAATGTAGAAAAATGTTAAAAATATATACAAACCAAAGATGAAAAATAAAGAAAACATAAAAAGTATCAAATATATACAATCATCCGAATCCAAATGTAGGGCCTACCCTCTCAAATGAAAGTTGATATTGTCCCCAATGCCAACTAACCAAAATAAAGCATCAAAAAGATAATAAAGAAGGATATAGAGACTTCATATGGCCTGTCTGTCTGCATAGGCTCTTGAGTGGTCCCTGGGTCCTCACTGTGCTTAGGAACCTCAAACTGGTTCCCGATAGTCTGTTGCTGTGCTGCTGGGACCTGGACCCGGACAAGCTCTAGAAGTGCATTATATGGCTGACTGGAGGAAGCCTCCGGTGGTTCTTCCAACTAGATGACTGCATCATCCGCTCTAGGAATCATCCTCCTCCTCTTGGGAGGCCTAAGAGTGCTCAGGCTGGGGATCAGCTGCTGGTATTGGGTCTTGGAACAGTAAATATAAAGGCAGCTGGTATTGGGTCTTGGAGCAGTAAATATAAAGGCAGCTGGTCTGCCTTCAGTCTGTCAACATTAGCTCTTAGCTCTTTCACAGACTCCTTGGAGGCCCGTGTCTTCCTTAGCTTCTTGTTCTCCTTCGCAAGCTCCTTGAGAGCCTTGCCATGTGAATCAAATATAGTACTAAGCACCTTCTAGGTTTCGAGGATTTTCTTTTCGTTGTCAAGTATCTCCTTGAGAGCATCCTCTATCGACTGGGGAACCTATGGGGGTGGAGGTACCGACTGAGCCCCTACCGTGGTAGTCAAGATGGAAAACTTGGATGACGCAGTCTGCATCCAGTTGTTGATACTAAGGAGTGCCTAGCTCGGTCAGTGGGCAATGATTGGATGGGCATGGGAAGATGGAATCTTTGGATCCGCTAAGGTGGATGGTGTCACGCCCCAAAATCGAGGGGCGCGACCGACGCCCGACCGGGTTTCCCCAGTCAAGCGGACCTGGGTGCCTTTCCTATCCCACGAGTTACCCCATAGTTTCATTGCTCATTAACCGAAGGAATTAGCCATTTATAATTAACAACACCTTTTTGCAAAACATACATAGCGTACATAGTTAATTAATGAGGTTTGCCACTTTTATTGCATAGCATACAAAATTCGATTTTACATAAGTTCATAACCCACATTTACTGTCTACGGAGCCTCTAAAAATACAATAGGATAATACAATACTTGTCGGTAACAAGGCTCCGGCTATACCTTACACAAAACCAAAATAAGACTCTGGAGTAGAAGCGACACGAGCCACGCAAGGCCCCGAGAGGAAAGAGGCTCACCAATACAGCTGATAGAAGATGAAGGATTACTACTGCCAGTGAACTAGGGTACCTGATATAGATCCATGTACAATCATAACACGAATGTAGCGCCTCCGACAAAAGAGACGTCAGTACATTTGAATTGTACTGGTATGTATAAACAAACTTTGCCCTAAGAAAACTCAAACCATACACAAGTAGCAAGTAATAATGGAATCAACAATCAATACACGTGAAAGAAAACAATCAAGCCAAACAAGTTTACAATCTCTCCATTTCCCTTTCAACATTTTTCACATCAAGGATTTCACAACTTTCTCATATTTTCATTTCAATAGTGATTTCGATCACTTTCCACCCTTATTACCTCGGCCACCCTTATTACCTCGACCACCCTTATCACCCCAACCCACAATTTATCATTTTTTATTGCGGCGTGCAACCTGATCCCATCGGACAATCACATTCCATTAACAACATAATAACAACAACAACAATTCACAAAGAACAACAACAATTCTCAAGGAACAAAAACAACAATTCCAAATGGGCAACAACAATAATTTACAAGAACTTCCATAGCCATCTATACCATTTCCATCGTATTCCACAACTCATATGCATATTATGTTACAACAGGAATATTCCACGACAAACCATATATGTTACTACCTCAGCTGTTCCGATTGCATCAATTGCTATTTCCTTCCATCATTTGTTTCACAATGCTTACCACATAGCCCATTTACAATCACACACTTGGTTTATTACTGATTACTTACACCATTATATCGAAAGACTTAACCACAAACACTCAACCATACCGATCACAAGAATTGCACAGACAATTCACGTAGGAATCACTTACCAAGCACTCAAACATCAAACAAGGCGATTTTACAAAGGTCAAAGTTAGCCATACATACTTGGAGCCGAATTTCCTTTTAATTTCTACTTCCAACTTCACCAAAAGCCTAGAAACATCAATATAGTGCACAAATTAATACATATTTCTTAGAATCAAAGTTCACAATCAGTACCTGAACACATTTAGGTTATCAACCCTCCTTTACACAATTCTTTACTCCCACCAAATTACTTTTACTAGATTTTAGGTTTTAATAGACATGCATGAGTGTTTCGACCCCTATTATCAAGAATCAATGCATGAGATTCTCCCCCTCCCCCCCAATCAAACTTGAACATTAATGAAAAGGTTTCAGATTCTTACCTGCAAGGATGGGGATGGAGACACTCACTTGAAATTTTTCCGACCCGAATCATTTTTAAGAGATTAGTTTTGAAGAAGATGACTTCCTCTCTCAAGAATCCTTCTCCCTCTCTCTTATTTTGCTCAGTAAAGTGATTAAAAAGAGGGGTTTGGGTGTTTTATTGAAAAGGGGGTCGGGTTTAAAATTTATAAAATTTGGAGTCCAAGTCGGGTCTGCGGTCGCACTCTACGATCGCAGATACGAAATGTGGTCTGGATAATGGACCGCAAAATATGTTCCAAAAACCTTTTTCCACTGTTTCGGTATGCGGCGGAAATGCGGTTCGCATACATGATTTGCGGTCGCATAATGGACCGCATTTTTTACCTCAAACTGACTGAACCATTGACTCACTCTACGGTGCAAAATGCAACCCGCATATCAGTTATGCGGTCGCATAATGGACCGCATCTTGACCATAATTTTTAACCAAACACTGCCCTAGTATGCGGTAGGAATGCATTCTGCATACTGGATCTGCGACCGCATTTCGGACCGCAGGATGGCACTTTTCTGGGAAACTTGATTTCTTTGATTTTTAAAAGCTTAGATCAATACCTAGGGTCTGAACCGTGGCGAGAAAGTTCGCCGCAAAAAATTCTATACATTCTTAACACATATTCGGAACTTGACACTACGAGCTACTAGATTTTCAATACAAATATTTTTTACGGGGCCTTACAAATGGACTAGGAGGAATCGCAGTGGAAGTAAAGGCAAACTCAGCAGGGGTCACTACCACAAGTGGCTCTTCAGACTGGCCAATTGGAGCAGTAACCATACTATTAAAGTTCTTGCTCTTAGGGTTATCATCCCTCTGCATGTTGTACCAAGAAAATAAGGCCTTCGCTTTAACCTTGATGTCGAAGGGTCTCCTGTCCACTTTCAGATCCCGGAAGTACATAGTGAGAAAACTGGGGAACGGGTAGTTTCTATCATTCTCACCACCCACAATTGAAATAATTCTCGACATCACATTCCCCATATTGATTGGGTACCTCGCCATAATTGAAGCCACCAAAACTGCGAGGTGAAGAGGTAGGGTGTTGTCATGAGTTGTGGGGTCCAACCTGCTACATACAAATGTCTCTCGTCCCTTTGCCTCAAAGTTCAAACTACGTCTTAGAATCTTGACGCTCGCAGTCAACTAATCGGGTCTGAAGAAATCTCCTGTGATGGCTCATACTCACTCCCCGAGGATTGGGAAGCAACACTATCAGTATCTTTTATCAGTTTTTTATCCTTTTAATATTTTCCCAAGCTTTGGGAGTGAGTTTTATCATTTTCTTCTTCCCTTCTTGAGAGGATTCTCCTCTGCCCGGTTGTTTACCTCGTTGTCTCACCATTGTTTGCAAACACTGTAAACACGTGATTTTCGACCCTCCCCGAGAATTTTTACATTTTTAGTAAAATATTTAATTTAGGCCTAATATAGCTATTTTAGCTAATTTTGACCATTTCACTTTATTTTCATCAAAAAATGAAAAAAAATTACAAAAAATAATATATAAATTTTAGTTTATGTATTTTCATAAACTTGAAAAATACAAAAAAATATCACCTTATTTTTTCCTTTATATAATTTCGAAAATTACAAAAATAGTGTCATTAATATTTTGTAACCCTTTTAAACTTGAAAAATACAAAAAAAAATACTTTATATTTTTATTTTTATATAAAAAACGAAAATAGTAAAAAATAGTTTATTAATGTTTTGTAATCATTTTAAATTTGAAAAATACAAAAAATACTTTATATTTTTATTTTTTATATAAAAAACGAAAATAGTAAAAAATAGTTTCATTAACATTTTGTAGTTACTTTAATCTTGAAAAAATAAAAAATAAAAATAGTTTTGTTCTAATTGTGAGTCTTATAGTTATTTTGCTTACGTAGGATTAATTAAATAACTTCGTGTCCTTATTCTCGGTTCCGGGCAAAGAATAATATTCGGGTTTAAACTACCCGGTTTTAATCTTAATTTTGGGACCTAGCCCATAATAACCCGAGCCCCGCACACGTGGGGACACGGACGAAGCACGAGGAAGACCCATAGCTTTTGGAACCCCAACCCCACGTGAGACCCATATTTTGGTCTTGACTCTTTCAAAATTTGAAATTAAAATACAAGACAAAAATATACAATACAATATATATACACACCCAATACACACAGGCACGCATGCAAACGGGAAGGTGGGGGGTCACGTTGGCTGGACAAAAGAACATTTTAAAGGGGGGTGAGATTTTAAAAAGGGAAAAACGTTCTGGGAGGGGGCATGCTACTGTTTTACATTTTTAAAAGGGGGCCAACTCTACTGTTCATGATTCTTCTTCATGCTTGAAGAAGACAGAAGCCAAACGGAACCAAAAGAAACTGGCCATCCCCGTCGCCTTCCATAGCCAAACGACCCCATAGCAACCCGTTGAGCAGCAGCGAACAGCTGCTGCTGCTGCTTCTCCTTCACCCCAACGCCCAAACAGCCCCCTCACTTCCATCGAAACCCGCCGGAAAAACTAGCAGACGACCATCCACCTCCCTCGACCAAAACTCCGACGTCGAACCCAGCCCAGCGACGCAACCACCAGTCGGCCTGCTGTCCGCCATTTCGTGCTCTTTCCAGTCACGACTGCGTCTGCTTCGTCTTCTTCTTCGACAGAACCGTCCAAACGACCACCAACTCGTCAACCTCCAGTCCGCAGGTCCCAACGAACAGCAGTCACGTCGTCCACCAACGCTTGTTAACCGTCTACCCGTTTTGCTTGAGTGTTACCATCGTCTCGTTTGTTTGTTGTGACTGGTCGAGGTAGCAATTGTCCGTTTGAGATTTCCGGGCAGATTCGATTTTTCGGTCGAGGTTCCGTCGCTTCGTATCCCTGTTGGTTCTTGGTTCGCTGCTCATTACCTTGTTCAAG
>MU700271.1:11458-25733 GCA_026770625.1 Nicotiana glauca
TGGCTAATCAATCCCTTTCCTCCCAATTTATCCTTGAGTGCTTTGAAATAATACTAACTCTCTTCAACACATAACATATTCCATCTACACTCATCCCGAGTGACCTTGAACCACAAGACCATGCTGTCTCAACTCCTACGAGCCATTTCATACTTCCCAATTGCTACATCACAAGCCACCCTTCACGGAACATTCTATGCCACTCCTCATAAGCATGCTTTCCAAGCTTGATCCTTAATTGTACCTATAAACTCGATATCATTAGACACCACACGTTACCTCTTGAATTCACTAGGACCGTTACCGAGAGCCACCCGCTCTAACTTGGTCCCGAATATAATCGGCTACATAAATCTCATAACACAGGAATACCCTCTCGACGAGGCACCTAGCAGAATTACTCCCTTTTAAAACCCGTTTCCATACAAGGCATAAATCCCGAATTCTTTCCCAAGTTCGAATCATGAGCCCATAAGGCCAACCATAGCACATCTTTAACAATTCCTCTGCTTAAATTACTACTTATGATATTTTTCCGTAGCTGAGATGACTCCTCAGTATGTTATTACCAAGAAACTTCGCGAGTAGCTAACCATGCAACCCAAATCATAAGCGGTGGGACTCTCCCACTTAGCTTAAAGCCATCATTACAAGGCTCTGGAGTATTAAATGTTGTGTTACATAATCATTGCATATATTCCTTAACGGCTTCAGTATTTAATGTCGTATTTTCCCTTTTTTCTTTAACCAGGTTCATTCTTCTCATCGCTCGTGTGTAAATAAGTTTAAATAGGAACGGGGCGCTGAATTTAAACGGGGACGGGGCGTTGAATCTCTAGTCTCGTGCCTCTTTCTTCTCGTAGTTGTTCACAACCCTTGAACCGTGTCTGATCATAATTTATTAAACATTCCACGTGTCATGTCACGTCAACATGTATATGAATATAATTTTTCCCCAATACACTTGTTCACTTCATTTAATAGTGCAACAGCCAATATCTGCAGCAACAGTAAGTTCAGGAGGCATAAACATAATTGAAGAAAACGATCATCACTGGCCGAACAAATCACAAACATCAGAGTAAGTGATTAGCACTCTGACTGTGGAGATACGAGCAAAAGATTCACTTGCACAACCAAGGTAGCAAAGCAATTACAACAAACATTTGAAGAAACTACAGACTCAACATAAAGATCAGGCCTTTCAATACTATAGTAGCTTCTAATTTGTGTTGATTCAAATTTGTATTAACCTTATTTAAAGCAATGCTTTTCTCTAAACTATCCAAAACTTTTTCAACACTTAACAAAAAATCACTTTGCACACCACCTTTTCACTTAAAGATTTTCATTTCAGAACGTTATCCACTCTGTAACAAAACTTTAAGTCTCACCCATAATATGGTGCACAAACTAAATAGAACACTTAAATTGGGGCAGTGAGTAGTAGTTTAGTGAATGGAGAACACTTATTTGCTGTAAGAACAACTGATAGCTCCATAATCTTTTATAGTAGCAGAAACACATCGAATTTAAGAGGAGAATAAAGAAGATTTACCTGAGTAGAGTAGAGAAAAGGGTGCTTTTTGACAGCAATGGACAACGTTTCATCATTCGTCATAAGATTTTGACTAGTCATTAACGCTCCGTTTGGAACTTTAAGAATCAATTCCCCTTTCCTAATATCACCAACTGCTGCTAAACCTCTCCTGCAACATTAAAAATTCCTACATTCATCACCATGCTTATAAAACATATTCATAATGATAAAAGAGTTTTCATTAATATATATACCCTCCGGCATCAGGGAAATTAGACACAAAGAGAGAGTGTCCCAAACATGAATCTGATTGAGGGGTTGAAGTTAAAGGAGAGTCTGTGATTTCCAGCTCAGCTGCCCATTTCAGGAAGCTCTTTAGGTTCAAAACTTCTGCGTCATCCATGGCGGCTTTGCAGTGGAGTTGTGGGATTTTCCGTTTCTTTTCTTAGAGAAAATGCTCAAGGGTAAATCAGACAACTGCTTCATCAACTGGGCTACTCCAGGGTGGAAATTAGTTAATTTATTCAAACTTCACAATATCATGTAAGTTTAAAGTTGTATTCAAATTTGAATCTTATGTCTTGCATTTTAAATTAATAGTTCAGAAATTTAACATACTTAGTTTAAAAATTCAGACCTAGTCCCGAATTTCAAATTAACAGCCCAAAAATTTAAAACACTAAGTCCTGAATTTTAAATTAACTGCTCAACAATTCTGAATACAAAATCTAGAATATGTAATCCTTAAATTGGTTAATCTTTACATAAATTATAATGTGTAAATATATTTAAATAGGAATTTTTAACAAGCTATACTAGAATAAAAATATATTTACCACCTTTATTTAGGTAATTAGGTTCCTTATTAATTACGCGCTCTTACTCTCTCTATATATATATATAAAACTATTAAATAGAAAAAAAATTCAAAAGCCCTTAATTTTAGCTTGTCAATTACATGACACCTACCCGTGTTTTCAATAACTCCCAATATATTTAAGATTATATTCCTTATTTCTCTATTTTTTTAGTAATCACCCAATTCTCTCTTATTTTTATAACCCCGTCCTCACCCTAGCCCACCCCACCCCCAAATTTCCAATTCTTTTCAACCCAGTTATTCTATTTCTTACTAATCGCCAAAATCTCTATTTTTTATTGATACAATGCAGACGAAATCCGAAATATTGCTCTAGAACCAAGTTGTGGGTAAGTTTTTGAATCTTTTTTTTCTCTAAATCTTTATTGTATGTGACTTGTATATGATACATCAATACCCAAAACAATACTGCATACAATACTAATACTATTATATTAATTTTTTTAGTGTAGAGTTGTGATTCAAACTTGAAAAAGATGAAGATCATAATTGTATCACAATCTTTTTTAGAAATGTATGGCGATTGTTTTATTATTGTATATGTATCATAATTGTTGCATGAATTGTATTACAAATGTATGATAATCGTATGTTGCTACGAGCAATTGTAATTTCATAATGAATTTCTTGTATCACAAGTATGATATTAGTATATTAATTTATTAGTATATTATTTTGGGTATTAATGTACCAGATACAATTTAGATACAATTGTGATGCAAGTATAATACAATTATATTTTAGGTATTGATGTATCTGATACAACTCAAATATAATTATGATACAGTTATCATACAATTTTTGAATATTTTTTAATAATATAAAGTTGTCGACAATGGTGGAAAGAAAGAAGATGGAGATTCTAGGCGTAGATTAAGAGATTTTAATGTAAAAAGAACGGAAAGAGGGAGAGAGAAAAAGTAAATGATGTAATTGAATTTCTTAATTGAAAACACTAATAATGGGGTGAGAGCCTTTTAAGGAGAAATGTATATAATTTGTAAAAGAAAAAGAAAAAAAAAAGCTAGATACTTATTAAAAACTATAGAACATAGAGAACAAAAATAAATAAGTTACTAATAATAGACTTAAAAACTGGTCCACTTCGCTGAACTCCAACTTATCGAGGCCCAAGTCTAACAGGTAAATTGGCCCAATCATGTGAGCATTAGAGTGTATCCAATAAATTTGGAACATATTCAAAAGATTAACATGGCAATTGCAAGTATGACACACACAATTCAAAATTTGTTCAGTTGAAAACAATAAAACATATAAAGGAAAATTCATTTCATACTTGTCTGTTGGAGCTAGTATATTTTAGTATTAAAATTATAATATTAAAGTGCATTATTTTTTATGAAATAGTGGTTATAAATTACCAAGAAAGTAGTTATTTTGGTGTAACTCATGAAACCACGCATGCCATGATTTACCACTTATTACTCACTAAAGCTTATATTTTGTAACCACCAACCTATGTTCTACTGTTTTATCATCCAACTATCTTATTATTTATTTCAAGGGATAGATTCTACATCTACAAATTGTGGTGTTTCTTCTTTGTGTTGCGAAGAGAAAAGTATCATGGTGTACATGAAAAAAGTGTGACTGATATTGTGAAAAAGAGAGTTAAGAGAAAGAGAAAATCTAAGTCTCGAACTTTTTCTCTACAAAATAGAATATTATTTTTGTTGAAGGAAGGTGTTCATTTGGTGGACCTTTGAACTCAACAAGTTGTATAGAGTTTGTTCGAGTCATACGACGTTGTCGGGTTGTTGCAAGTCAAGATTATTACTGCTGGACCGGTGAAGATGCTACCGCAATGGGCTTGAATCTACTTAAAGAGGGAATATTATTTTTGTTGAAGGAAGGTGATCATTTTGGTGGAGCTTTGGACTCAACAACTTGTCCAAAGTTTGTTCGAGTCATATGACATTGTCGAGTTGTTGCAAGTCAAGATTATTGTTGCTGGACCGGTGAAGATGCTACTGCAGTGGGCTTAAATCTCCTTAAAAAGAACGAAATATCCGTACCTCGATCTGAAAATTTTATTTATTTTTCAATTGGAATTTCTTGTAATTTCACCAACCCTGTCTATCCCTATCGTGAATTTGAGTTTGGTTCAAACTCTGAATATAAGTTTAGTTTGACACGAAAGCAATTTTATTAGTCAAGCACTCAAGCTCAATTCATAAGCCCGATTAAAAAATATATTGGGAGTATAATAGACTCAATTTCATTGTAAGATTAGTTATACTTATAATATAACAACTATATGTGTGAGTTTAATTCTTACGGTCGCCCATCTTCCACTTCTTTGATCCCTTAATGCAGGGGCGGATCTGGAGGTTACAATACGGGTTCCCGAGAATCCAGTAATTTTTGCGTATACCCTGTATTTATATTAAGAAATTCACTAAATATTTTTAAATATTTAACTGTGAACCCAGTTATTATTGCATATTAATCTAAAATTACGGTAGGAACCCATAAGCCTCAAATCCTGGATCCGCCTCTGCCTTAATGTAACAAAATTTTGTAAAAAACACAAGATCTAGCCAGTTTTCAGATTGGTCATGTAAAAATAGCCAGCGTTTATCAAGTCAGTGTAAAATAGCTACTATTTTGCTGCAACATAGACCGGTCCAGCATAATATACTAGAGTTTGGTGCACTTGTGTATGAACTTCCAACATATTATGTTGGATCGATATACTTTGATGGCTCCAGTATAATATACTGGAAACTGGAGCATCGGTGCTCCAAACTCCAATATATTATTGTATTGGGAAAAAACTGAATTTATATTGAAGATGACGTGATATGACACGTGGACTGGTCAAATGGTCAAAACATGATGATCAATTAAGAGGCACGAGTGACAACAGATACGGGGAGAAGAAAGCTAAATAGGCACGAGAAGCAATTCGAATAATACAAGCTTCGTACCTATTTAAGTCATTTAAAGCTAGGAAATCAGAAGGCATTAAATATATGGATCTGATGACGAAAGAGTCCAAATTCAGTATTAAATACTCAATACGTTAGAAAATTGGAATTAAATAGGAATGATTATGTAACGTTTCATTTAATGTCTTTTATTGCTCATAATTGCCTCATTAAGACTAAGGCATTACACCTTTTCCTAGAATCAACTATAAAAGGAGGATGTCTCAGCATTTGTAAGGACACGGAATATCATTGATATTACACTGAAATACAAACTTATTTACTGCTTTATTATTCTCAAAAGTCTCTTATTCTTTTTGTCTCCTGATTATCAGTAACCCGATTTTTCTCTTAATTTCTAGCTTTAACCGAAATTCTATTTTTTGGTAAAACATATTGGTTCCGTTATCGGGAATCTGATAATCAATTCCTTTTTAAGTTATATTTTATTTGTTGTTATCATCATGTCAAACAACAACAACAACAACAACAACAACAACAATAACGCTGATGAAAATCAAATTCATAAGAATCAAGGAGATTTACACAACATTAACGTAGTTCCTTCTCCTCAAAATTCACCACGTCAATCTCGTGAAGGTACTCCTGCTCCTGAATCTCGTGCTGACGAACAAGGGCAATCTGAACATTTGAGGGACCAGATGAAGCTTTACAAAAAATAATTGATGCACGGGTTAGCAAAGCTCTTCAAGCTCTAGTTAGCCGGTTATCTGCTGCACCACCCACACCTACGCCTAATAACAATACATTGGAGAATTCTCGTTCTGGCCTTGTTAATTCTGGAAATGAAGGAACCCCCAGCGAACCACAGGAAGTGGATCCAGGTAATACAAATAATTCTCATTTGCAAAATTTGGTACTAACTTTGCAGAAACAACTCAAAGAACAAAACGAGCACATCGAGCAAATCCCTAGAGTTCCCCCTGTAATCAAAGGAGTAGATGTGGATAAATAGTCGCAACAACCTTGGAAACCAACTGCTGCTCCCCTTCCAATCCCTAAAAAGTTTAAAATACCTGACATCTCGAAATATGATGGCACAACAGACCCACGTGATCATGTGACGGCATTTACTACAGGTGTCAAAGGCAACGATTTGACCAAGCAAGAAGTTGAGTCCGTGTTGGTCAAGAAATTTGGAGAAACACTCACCAAGGGTGCATTAATATGGTATTCTCTTTTATCTGAAAATTCTATAAACTCTTTTGCTGAGCTTGTAGATTCTTTTATTAAGGCGCACTTAGGAGCTCAAAAGGTTGAGAAAAGAATGGAAGATATTTTCAAAATTAAACAAGGGGACTCAGAGTTGCTCAGAGATTTTGTTGATAGATTCCAATGGGAAAGGAGGACTTTACCCCGTGTACCTGATAATTGGGCTGCAATAGCTTTTGCAAGCAACTTAAATGATAAAAGTTCAGAAGCCACGAGAAGACTTAAAGAAAGCCTTCGAGAGTTCCCTGCAACCACGTGGAATGACATTTATAACAGGTACAGTACGAAGTTACGAATTGAGGAGGATACCGTACCTCAGTTTCATCATGAGAAAAGGAGCAATTCCAGGAGGTCAGAAATAGAAAAAAGATCAGGTAAAAATAGATACGATCCATATATGAGACCTGCAGGAAAATATTCACGGTCAAAGCAGGAAAATCAACTATATGATCAAAAATCAAGAAATAGGAAATCCGGTTCTTCATCAAGGTTCAGGAATGATCAAAACAGACAAGAGTCACAAGATGATGACGGAAGTTTGAAGGCAAGATTCGGTGGATATAATTTCAATGTCACTACCTCCGAGCTCGTAGCTGTTTTAAGGAGCATGGGAGATAAGGTACGGTGGCCAAAAGAGATGCGTTCAAATCCAAATAAGCGCAATCCAGATCATTGGTGAGAATTCCACAATGATCACGGGCATAAGACTTTAGAATGTAGATTCTTACAAAGTGAGGTGGACCATCTATTGAAACAAGGGTATCTCACTGAGTTATTTAGTGAGAAAGGTAAGCAAACCTACATGAAAAATAGGCAAGAACCACCAAAGCCCCCATCACCCAAGAGAACCGTGAATGTTATAAGTGGGGGAGAAGATATTTATGGAGTAGCATATATGGCTTCAAATAAAGTTTCCAAAGTAACAATCACACATGGGAAGCGAGTGCGACAGACCTTAGAAGATGAAAGTATCACTTTTGATGATGTAGATACAGAAGGAGTGATCACCCCCCACAACGATGCACTAGTAATATCTTTACTTGTACATAATACTAATGCAAAGCGAGTTTTGATTGATCCAGGGAGTTCTGCAAATATCATCCTATTAAGGGTGCTACGAGAAATACAAACAGAGAACAAAATGATTCCAAAGGCGCATACTCTATCAGGGTTCGATAATTCCAGTGTGGTAACTAAAGGAGAGGTAATTCTAACAACTTTTGCATAGGGTGTTGTGAAAGATACCAAATTTCAGGTAGTAGATATGGAGATGGACTACAATATAATCATGGGGAGACCGTGGATTCATGATATGGATGCTGTCCCATCAACTCTACATCAAGTTATAAAATTCCCATCACCATGGGGGATCTGCCAAATTCGTGGAGAACAACATACAGCTAGGAGTATTAATACCGTAGCAGATATGAGTGCTGTAAATAAAGTTGAAGGAATCATAGACCAGACCACAGCTGAACAAGAAAAGACAGATTTAGACTCGAGACCTGATATGATTCAAGAACCTCTAGAGAATGAAAATATCAAAACGACAATTGAGGAGCTCGAGGCTGTGATATTATTTGAGCAATGGCCTGAACGAAAGGTTTATGTGGGAGCCAATTTAAGCTCAGACATGCGAGGTATGTTGATTGAATTCTTAAAAGCTAACGTGGATTGTTTTGCTTGGTCCCACGCTGATATGACAGGGATACCACAGGATGTGATGACTCACAAACTAAATGAAGACCCATACTTCACACCCATAAAATAAAAGAAAAGAAAGCAAGGAGTTTTCAAAAACCAGGTGATTCAAGAGAAGGTCCAAAAGCTATTAAAAATTGGGTCAATCCGCGAGGTAAAGTATCCCAATTGGTTAGCTAACACAGTTGTTGTACCTAAGAAAAACGGTAAGTGGAGGGTTTGTGTAGATTGTACTGATCTTAACAAAGCTTGCCCAAAAGATTCCTTCCCTTTACCTCATATAGATCAGTTAATTGATACAACTGCGGGGCATGAACTTTTAAGTTTTTTAGATGCATATTCGGTGTACAACCAAATAAAAATGGACCCCAGTGATGAAGAAAAAACTTCTTTCATCATAGACAGGGGGACTTACTGTTATAAAGTAATGCCCTTTGGTCTCAAAAATGCTGGAGCAGCCTATCAAAGGTTAGTCACCAAAATGTTCCAAGAACATTTAGGAAAAACTATGGAGGTATATATAGACGATATGATCGTCAAGACCCAGCATTCTCGTGATCATATTTCTCATTCATCTATTACATTTGAAATTTTACGAAAATTTAATATGAAGCTCAACCCAGAAAAATGTGCATTCGGAGTTGCCTCAGGTAAATTTTTGGGTTTTCTTGTTTCTAATCGTGGCATTGAGGTAAATCCTTCTCAGATCAAAGCAATAGAAGAAATCCCTGACATCCTTACGAGTAAAAAAGAGGTTTAAAGGTTAACGGGAAGAATTGCGGCTTTGGGGAGATTTATTTCCAAATCTTCGGAAAAGTGTTTTAAATTTTTCTCTGCACTCAAAAAGCAAGATCATTTTGAATGGAATGAAGATTGTGAACAGGCCCTCAGGAATTTGAAAGCTTACTTGTCAAATTCACCGTTATTAGCAAAACCAAAGGAGGGTAAAAAAACTACTCATTTATTTGGCCGTATCAGAAGTTGTGATAAGTGTTGTTTTAGTCCGTGAGGACCAAGGTAAACAATCTCCTATCTATTATGTAAGCAAATTTTTACTAGATGCTGAAACACGATATCCACAACTAGAAAAGTTAGCTTTAGCTTTGATCATGGCATCTAGAAAATTAAGACCTTATTTTCAATCTCATCCCATTGTTGTGGTTACTGCTTTTCCGTTACGAAACATTTTGCATAAACATGAGTTATCAGGGAGATTAGCAAAATGGGCTATAGAGTTAAGTGAATATGAAATCAGTTACCAACCTAGGACTGCTATAAAATATCAAGTACTAGCCGATTTCATAACTGATTTTAGTTAGGGAATGCATTTAGAAGCAGAAAAAGAATTACAAGTTTTTAATGGTGCAAACCCGGGGACTTGGATTTTATTCACTGATGGTTCATCTAATGTAAAAGGTGCAGGCCTAGGGATAGTTCTCATGTCGCCTACAGGTGAAACTATTAGACAGGCTATAAAATATCATTTTATAACTAACAATGAAGCAGAGTACGAGGCTGTAATTGCAGGTTTAGAATTGGCACGAGAACTCGGCATAACACAGATTATAATCAAGAGCGATTATCAACTCGTAGTCAATCAAATGTCGGGGACCTATACAGCCAGGGAAACTCGAATGCGAGAATATCTCGAAAAGGTACGTGAACTAATAAAGTAATTCCAAACTTGGAAGGTAATGCAGATCCCAAGAGATGAGAATGTAGAGGCAGATGCTTTAGCTAATCTCGCATCTGCAGCTGACGTAGCAAACGACGCAAATGCTTCAGTCGTACATTTATTTCATTCCGTTCTCGAACCTGATAAGAGTGAGGTAAATTTTAATCATATAACATGGTATTGGAGAAACGAAATTATTGCTTTTTTACAGCACGGAACCGTGCCTAATGACAAAGGAAAGGCTCACGCACTTCGCAAAAAAGCTGCTCGTTATTGTTTATATCAAGGAAATCTTTATCGAAAGATGTTTGGTGGTCCACTAGCAAGGTGTCTCGGACCTTCTCAAACAGAATATGTGATGAGGGAAGTACATGAAGGACATTGTGGAAATCATTTAGGGGGAAGGTCGTTGGTAAGAACATTGATTCGAGCAGGGTATTATTGGCCTAAGATGGAAGAGGAGGCAAACAGTTTCGTGTCCAAATGTGATAAATGTCAAAGATACGGCAATAATATGCATAGACCAGCTGAGTTACTATACCCTGTTATAGCCCCGTGGCCCTTTATGAAATGGGGAATGGATATCGTAGGTCCACTACCACAAGCAAAAGGTCAAGTGAAGTTTCTACTTGTACTTACAGATTATTTCACTAAATGGGTAGAAGCAGGAGCATTTAAATACGTACGAGAGAAGGAAGTTAAAGACTTCATATGGCGAAATATAATATGCCGTTTTGGAGCACCAAAGGAAATCGTGTGTGACAATGGACCGCAATTCATAGGATCTCAAATCACAGAATTTCTTCAAAGTTGGCAGATTAAAAGGATAACATCTACGCCATACTATCCAGTAGGTAATGGACAAGCGAAATCCACAAACAAAGTCATTATCAACAACTTGAAGAAAAGGTTACAGGATTCAAAAGGTAATTGGCCTGAGATATTACCTGGAGTATTATGGGCTTATCGTACAACGACAAAAACAAGCACTGGAGAAACACCATTTTCAATGGTTTATGGTGCGGAGGCCTTAATACCAGTTGAAATAGGAGAACCAAGCACACGGTACGTTCAAGCAACGGAGGAATCTAATGATGAAGAGATGCATATCAATCTTGATTTGCTTGAAGGAAGAAGAGAAGCTGCATTAATAAGAATGGCAGCGCAAAAGCAAGTAATTGAACGATATTACAATAGGAAAGCACGCCTCAGATTTTTCAAAATTGGGGACTTCGTGCTTAAAAAGGTATTCCAATCTGCAAAGGCTGCTAATTCAGGAAAGCTAAGTCCAACGTGGGAAGGACCATACAGAGTTCGTGACATTGCGGGAAAAGGAGCATACGAGTTGGAGACAATGGATGGCAAAGTTTTACCCTCACATTGGAATGTTGTCCACTTAAAGAGATATTACTTCTGAGAAAGTACCCACGGTCAGGTATCGCCATGTTAAAATCTTTTCTTTTGAATTATTAAAGTTTTACTAACGATTTTAGATGCTAGGCAAAAACCCTAACTCGTGCCAAATGATGAGTCACGACCTGCACGGCAAAATGGAATATTCTAAAATTTCCAGCCCAGGATTACAATTAATCTGATGGAAATAAACACGAGTTAGGCAGTTTTCGTCTATAATCGCACCTCCGAGTCCCGTATGTTTTTCTGTTTCAGGAAAAGGACCAAACTGAAAGAAACAAACAAGTGCTCGAGGCTTCATACTTCACCGCTCAAACACTTGGGGGACTACATATTATACACAGATACGTGCAGAAAAACAGATACGTGCCACACATCTGCTCCAACTGACTTCCTTAAGAGGCTCTGATTAGCAGGAACCTCAAGGGTAATGCTCCTCGTAGTCAAACCTCTGCTACTGGAACCCGCCTCTGCGTGTTGAACAGAGGAAGGGGGAGCAATAGAAGGAGGAACAGTAGAAGTAGTGTAAATAAGAGCCAAAGGATTCAAGGTTGAGACAGAAGAAACAAACAAGGGAATCAAAACAGGTAAAGAGGTAGGAGTAGATAAAACAGGCAAGGGAATACTCGTAACTGAAAGAGGAATAGAAGAAACAGGAATAGAAGAAGAGAGGGGAGTTTCATCAAGAACTAGCCCAAGCTCTCCACTCTCAAAACCACTAACAAAGAGACGTTGAATAGATTCATTAGAGTCCCTTGGAGTGGTGTCCTCATCAGAAGGAATCTAAACAGGCTCGGAGATAGAGGTTCGAGCAGGAGTATCTTCAGCTTCATCTTCAGAAATGATGCGTCTCCTGGCTCTTGGCCTAGCAATTAAGGAGGTATCTTCTTCTTCTTCATTCTCAGATTCTTCTTCTATAACCTTCCTCTTTGACAGCATGAGTTTAGTTTTTTCCAAAGAAAGTGAAGAGCAAGAAGAAGCTCGAAGGGCAACGGCTACCTCAGTTGTCATACCCCTGATACCAAATCCTGATAAAAAGAGGGATAAAGAGTTAAAACAAGAAAGAATTTAATATGCGAAAAAGCATAAGGAAATGCATACCGTGGGTCTTCACTCTCCAACCATGTAAATGGGAAATTGATTTCCAAGTTCTCACCTCCATCGACGCAGTTTTCAAAATTGAATCTACCCAACCACGGAAATTAGGAACGGGTTCCACATATCCCATGGTTGCTACGGAAAACCAAATAGAAACGAAATTAGAAAAGAAGTATTCTTAAAAATAGATACGATAAGTAAAAGAAAACTTACGTGCAAAGTTCCACTTCTCAGGGAAGGGGATATTTGTTTCACCCAACAAATCCACCGTACGTACAGCAACGTAACGAGTATACCACCCACGATCCTTGTCATCCTTGGGGTTTACCAAAACCTTCTTGTTTCTTGCAGTCAAGGTAAAAACTCCATGGCGAAATAATTTGGGATGGTATAAGTGAATAAGATGGGGAAAAGTAAAATTAACATTAGCTTTGGTAGACAAATACCTCAAACAAGCCACAGCTCTCCAAACAAGAGGGCCTACTTGTGCTAAGCAAATTTTGAAAAAGCGACAAAATTCAAGTATGACTGGGTCAATAGCAGGATTAAATCCCAACGTAAAGGGATAAGTATAAACGAAAGAGAATCCAATTCTGAAAGAAGAAATTCTCTGGTTTGGGATAGGAATCATCATACGAAGATTATCTCTCCAATTACAATCTTTTCGAACAGTGGGAATCACAAGTTCAGTTATAAGAGAAGGATAGGTGTCCGCTTTCTCTAAGTTTATAACCTGTTCTTGGACAGATATTCCATTATTCCCAAAACATAAATCATTGGGTACAATTTCTTCAACTAAAGGTCCGAGGTTCAGAAAGTTCTTTACCTTTAGAAGAAGAAGTTTTAGAGGTGGAACCTCTAATGCCAGAACCAGAAGGAGGAGCGACAGAACCAGATAAACCACCACGAGTGGACCCTAGGCTACGAAGCCTACCTCCCCTGCCTCTTCTATGTCTTACGGGGGCGTTAGGAAAGTTGTCTAGAATTGGAACTTTCCTAGGGTTGGGGTTTGAAGGCGACATTGTTGAAGAAGGATGAACTAAAGGAGAAAAAGAGCAAAAGTGAGTAATAAATTGTTTGTTGAAGATCTATGAGGAAGAAGACAAAAGAAAGAGGGTCAAGTATGTATATAACAACAACCGTCAAATAAAGAAGTGTAATGATGGAAAGCCTATAATAAAGGCAACTATCACTTCGTGAATAAAGGTGATGAAGAAACCTTGAAAAAAGGCTGCAGAATTACAAAGCCAATTAGAAGGTGACACGTGTGCAGAACATTAAATAGAAAGTGACACGTGTGGAGAGCATAAAATAGAAGGGACAACTGAAGCGTCAATATTGTCATAGCATTAATTACTGCAAAAATTCTCTTTTTATGAAGATTCACTTCCCAAATATTTAATTGATAAACAAATGGAAAGTGGGGGGGACTATCTGTATTGGGAAAAAACTGAATTTATATTGAAGATGACGTGGCATGACACGTGGACTGGTCAAATGGTCAAAACATGATGATCAGTTAAGAGGCATGAGTGACAACAGATACGGGGAGAAGAAAGCTAAATAGGCACGAGAAGCAATTCGAATAATACAAGCTTCGTACCAATTTAAGTCATTTAAAGCCAGGAAATCAGGAGGCATTAAATATATGGATCTGATGACGAAAAGGAGTCCAAATTCAGTATTAAATACTCAATACGTTAGAAAATTGGTATTAAATAGGAATGATTATGTAACGTTTCATTTAATGTCTTTTATTGCTCATAATTGCCTCATTAAGACTA
>MU700273.1:5212-17540 GCA_026770625.1 Nicotiana glauca
TAAGGTTTACCCATGACCTTAGGAACTCAAATATACGATTTTCTCTCAATTCCATATCCAAAATCGTGGTCAAAATCCAAGAACCCTAGTTTTCTAGGCCTTCCTCTAACCCTCAATTTCCTACCCATTTACATACTAAAATCCATACATAATCAATGTATTCAACTCATAATGGGTGAGAATAACAAACCTTAGTGTTGAAGATGAAAACTCTCTCTTGAAGCTCCCCAAATATCGCCCAAGTCATGAAAATATGAGAGAAATGAGCTAAAATACGATTTTTAAAACAACAATCTGCCCCCAGCTCTTTCCGCTTTTGCGGTCCCGCTTATGCAGACAAAAATCCGCTTCTGCGGTCACCTTCCTAGGCTGCCCCTTCCGCTTATGCGACTCACCGACCACAGGTGCGGTTCCGCTTATGCGGCTACTCGATCGCATCTGCGGTCCTCTTCACTGATGGCCAAAACCGCTTCTGCGGTCCAATTATCGCCTCTGCGAGGGCCGCTTCTGCGGTTCCATTTCCGCAGAAGAGGAAAATACCAGATACCAGCAGCCCAGCCCTTCTTCAAACTCCGAATTCGATCCGCTAGCCACCCGGAATCCACCCGGGGCCCCCGGGACCCCAACCAATCATACCAACTAATCCCATAACACATTACGGACCTGCTCGAGGCCTCAAATCACATCAAACAACGCTAAAATCATCGATCGACCTCCACTCCAAACTTTATGAACTTTGAACTTTCCGACTTCTACTTCCGATGTTTAATCATATCAAATCACGTTCGATTGACTTCAAATTTTGCACACAAGTCATATTTGACATTACGGACCTACTCCAATTCCCGGAATTTGATTCCGACCCCGATATCAAAAATTCAATCCCCCGGTCAAACTCTCCAAAAACCTTTAACTTTCTATCTTTAGCCAAATGGCTTCAAAATGGTCTACGGACCTCCGAATTCACTTCCGATCGCGCCCCCAACTCCAGAATCACTATACGGAGCTATTCACAGTCTCGAAATTCCAAACGGACATAGATAACACCGAAATGCTCTTCAAGCCAAACTTATGAAATTTTTTCAAAAATGCTAACTTCCACAATAGGCGCCAAAACGCTCCCGGGTTATCCAAAACCCGAACCGGGCATACGCCCAAGTCCGAAATCATCATATGAATCTGCTGGAACCTTCAGATCCCGCTTCTGAGGTTGTTTACTCAAAATTCCAATCCTAGTTTATTCATTCAACTTTAAGTTTCTCAATGAGGATTCTCTTCCCAAATCAACTCCGAACTCCCCAAAAATTAAATTCCGACCACGCGTAAAAGTCATTATACCTGAAATGAAGTTGTTCGTGGCCTCCGACTACTTAATGGAGTGCTAGAACTCAAAACGACCGGTCGGGTCGTTACATTCTCTCCCACTTAAACATACGTTCATCCTCGAACGTGCTGAGAACTGTACTGGAGTAGTCTGAAATCACTGTTTAGCATCTCACGCACCTTCTTATGCTACCAAAACTTAGCTGAGCACATTAGCCCGATATATTCTGAAGATATTTCCTTTTATTCAAGCTCAGGTTTTGCTAATTTTGAGATTTTTGCTATTTTTGATTATTTTTTATTGGGTATTATCCCATTGATATATTCGCTCTGATTTGGATAGATTTGACGCGCGTGGAGGCCGGTTTGAGGGCAAAGGCGTCACGAGCTAGAGAATTCGTTGGCTCGAGGTGAGTAATGATTGTAAATTACATCCTGAGGGTTTGAAACCCCGGATTTGCACACGTAGTGCTATATTAAGGTGACTTGCACTCCGGATAGCGAGCGTGGGGGTAGAGCACCATTGAGGATTGCGACTTGGTCCGTCCCGATTGATGAATTTACTGCGTATTTGACTGAAATTACTTGTTATCATCATAATTTGGGCTGATTGCCATATTTGGGTTTCGTGCCAGTTATTTGAACCCTTCAGGGATTATTGTTGATATAAATTGTTTTACAAATGTTTTTGAAATTTTACGGCTGTTACAGATCCCCATAATTAGGGTGAAAGATGGTATATGGTTAAACATCTGCACTGGAACTGAAATGATGAAGTGGAGAAAGTTTGGGTTTCCCTATTTTCAATTCTTTAATAGTCTTATACTTCCGGTCAATCCATGTTCCTCATGCTCTCCCTCACTCCACCCTCACCACCCCATCTAACTATTTGGGCAAATGGGATAACCCCTAATCTCCTTTCCCTATTTTTCATTCTTTAATAGTCTTATACTCCCGGTCAATCCATGCTCCTCATGCTCTCCCTCACTCCACCCTTACCACCCCATCTAACTATCTGAGAATATCACCATTTTGCTTCTCTATGGGTTATTCATTTATATAAAGAGTGGCGCTGCTTGATCCTGTTTATCATCAATGTTCAACAACCCCCGGAAGACATCTTCCTAGCTTCCATTTTTCCTGCTTTCTTGTTCTTCTTAAATTTTATCTGAAGTCTCTTTCGGAGTTTGCTCGTTTGAGGTGAATTTTCTCGGAGAAAGGAAATAGTAACCAATTAGGTTCTATTTGCGGACTGCTATATACCATATTTGGGGATGGATGCAGTCTGGTTTTGGAGATGTTTGATGAACTATTATTTAACCTTGTTCACACTGTAATTGTGTTTGCAATCTACTGCCATTCCCCAGCCTTCTCGGATTCCTTATGGTAGTATTACTTATTTGACTAGGTAAAGGAGTATGGGCTGGACGACAGTGTTATGACAGTTGAAGAAATACGCTCTGGGACGGAGTCCCGGGGAACAGGTAAGATTTGGGTTTTAAAATTTGCAATTTATTAGGTACCAGGTTACTGTTTCCTTCTTCTTCATTTAATCTTTTGCATTTATTGGCTTGGCATTTCACTTGCCTTTTATGCATAAACATGTTTAGATAGACTGAGATGTTAATTGTTTCAATTTTCCCTTCTCTTAATGTATGACCATCGGCTTGTTTCCATCTTGAACTACTCTGTCATAAACATGTAACGGAAATTTTACTGGTACATAACCTAACTTTTTCAGTTTACCCATCTCATTCTTCTGTTTAGTAGTGAATTCCTACACATTTTATATTATGACAAACTTGAGTCATCAACTCATGGATTGATGGAGATCTTATGTTCTTATCTCTTCTATTTTATTTCATCTGTCTTTGGCATTTTGTATTGCACAGAGCTTCATGGAATGGACCGTACAGTTCTTGTGCGAGCTTTGAAGCTGCTTGAACATAAGGGGAAGCTTGCGATATTTAAGGGAACTTCAGCTGATGATGAGGGCGTCAAATTCTATTTGTAAACCACCTTGATGGATTCCTTTTGTGTACAATGAGCGAGAATTGTACCGAGTATTTTATGTCATGAATTACTTGGTGGAGCCAAATGGAATGAAACGACTTCTTTTCCAACTTCTGAAACTGAATTCTCCGTATTTTTTGAATTTCCATCAGTCATCAGTGTATTGCATCACGCTACACGGTGTTACACGTAGACGACTGGAAATTGGGACTCCCACATCATTTGATAACACTCCTTTTTCACTTGTCTCGAGGAAAAATGAGATTTTGAAATTATCAAATATTTGGCATCCAGTGCAGTATCACACTAATTTTGGAAGTAGAATTTGCACGAATCCAAATATTGTAATGTAAAGACTTGCAATCTTCCAAGTATGTCATAACGAAACCGCCAACAGTGGATACGTTTGCTAGTTTTTTATCCAGGCTTTGCAAGTACCATTTTCATGAAAATCCAAGACCTGTGTATATTACAGGCTGAAAATACCAAGTAGGATGACATAAATATTGCAATAATCTGACATAAAAATACCAAGTAGGATGACACATTTTATAAAGATACAGCCTCTCGTACCAGCTACTACATTGTGATTTCACAATTTAACTAAAGAACAACCTTATTAATCTAATGAATTAAATAAAACCAATGAAAAGAGGTTTAAAAACAACACCGCGTAATATGCCATGAGGAAAGACTTTCAGGTTGTATCTCCATAAACTGAACAAAGACATTCTCATGCATAAGATGGAGCAAGGCATTCGCCAACCATCTCAACAAGGTTAGGGTTCTCCAGTGCTGCAGCTACCCGTTCTTTATCATTCAACTGCTTATTTACTGCAGCGAGAAAATAAATGATCAGTTGCTGGATATATAGCAATTGCACACTACTCCTAAAAAAGCTCTCTAGTGCTAATGCTTTACGATTTAAAAAAAAAGAAACCTGTATAGTTTTCTCTTTTCCGTCTCTTTTCTTCTGGTATGTGTTAACTTTTTGATAGTTACTCAAGGATATATTATAACTTTATGTTAACAAAAAGGCCGAACACCATATTTGAAATAAAAGAAAAGCCAAAATCAGCTCTATGCCCGTGCAGTATGTTAAAGAGGGCAAATATAATAAGCACAGTTTGTGAGCATCGCCGGAAAAGGAAGATATCCTTTTGTCAAAGCAAATAGGAGTGACAAATGCAGACCTAGCAGGTTCAAATGGCAGAAGTCCAGCATAGTGACAACTAGATTGGAGCTAAGATTGTTGTGGGTAGTGGTGGTTAGAGGAAAATGGTAGCTAAAGATTGGATGTTTTATGACAGATATTGACAGACAGACGGTACCTGCAACTTCCGTTGAATGACTCCCAGGTGCTACTCTAATATCCACCTGGCAATATCACAAGGATATGTTAACGAAAAACAAACAGACCGGAAACATGTAAATAGATTAGCAATTTAACACAACTAGCTATCAACAAAAAACTTCAAGGATGAGATATTTGCATAATATTCAAACAAAATAAATGAATTCCAACAGGTCTTTTCATCATTACTTCATTGTTGTAGTTTAGAATGCAATCTAAAATCTATATCTATATTATTATGCCCTAAACTTTAAACATCTAACTATCCTACTTACAAGTAAAACGCTATGCTTAGCAAACCCCAATCTAACGGATTTATACGGAGGGTTGCCTTCTCAGAACAAATACTATTACTCATTCGTATGACTAGATGTGCCCTTTCGGGGAAAATCCAAATAGTGGGATCTCAGGTAAGGTAATTTTTTTTCTTTTTCATTGCTTGCTTTTTCTTCCTTCTCTTTCAAAGAACGTTGAAGTATACGTCTAAAACATGTTTCTCAATTTTGCTCCCTTTGGTACTAATTCTTGATATACTGTTGACTTTGAAAATTGTGACTTCCGCCCACATATATAAAATAATCACGAAAAAAAGATTTTCTAACATAACATGAAACATTGACAAGATGAAACGATTTTAATATCAAGAAAAATCTATAACATGTTTGTCCTTATACCTTTTTTGTTAATAGTTAGGATACAGAAAAGGGGATAACAGTGTCAAATGAATAAACATTTGCATTTCCCTTTTTTTGCAACTAAATCCAACTTTTTTTAATTTGGTCTAATAATATTTTACCTGTTCCTTATTTAATATTAATTTAATGGCAGATAAAGAAGATTGGAAATGAAGACAATGAATCATAAGTCAATGAAAACAAGACAAAAAGGTATGCCATCTTTTTGCATTGCATATATTGTTGTACTTCTTTTCTTATGAAAATTAAATTATGTAGGCATTTTCTGTCATTAAGTGTGTTATTCTATAGATTATTGGTTTCATTTTTGTCATTTATTGTTGCAAGTGTTAAGCACTGATTTTTGAGTTCATAACAACGGCATAAATTAAGAAAATATCAAAAAATTACATTTAGCTTAGTTAGAATACTATTTATTGCTTTGCATCCAATGTAAAACCTTTTGTACTCTTCTAATAAGCTATTTGCATTATTTGCTATGTTGCGCGGACTCTCCAAAATGTAGTCGCACCCGTGTCGGTGGAGAGTCCGATCAACATAAATTATTTGTTTGCACAACTGGTAATATTTCTATTTTTAAGTTGTTAAAGAATAAATGTAGACATAAAGAATGAATGTAGACAGATTACTTGTACTATACATAGATGGAATAAGTACTGAGATTTGATAGCAGAGTTTTAGGATTTTCCTTTCACTTCTTTCCATAGTTAGAATCCTATGTACATGTATATATCTGTATCACTTCATGGAATAAGACACCAACTTTGATTCTTCCATAGCTTGTTTGTCACATGGTATCAGAGCCGATGTTAATTTTGAAATCCGGTCGAGAAATAAACGGTCTCACTGGAACGGTTTTAGGAGAGTCCTGTGGTCCGGCGAAGTAACTCTCACCATCAATCCTTTTGATATACATATTTCCAAAATCTGGTGGTCGGATTCATTGTTAGTGAAGCCCACGCACCGGCAAAGGAATTCTAACATAATCTGCCTCGACGGCGCGTGAGATATCTGTTGGAGACTTGGTTCACTGTTCCTAGGTCACGTCATTATTTTCAGCGTGTTTCTAGTGGTTTCTACTCGATCTGACCACGATTTGAGAAGGCTTTCTTGCTCCTAGAAGTGCTACTCATTAATAGTCTCATCCAAAAGTCCCAGGTTGCTGATTTCCATCTATACTCTGTTTCTTCCATCTTGATTTGGTCCTTCGCCGCTACCTACCTACTTGGAGTCTGAAGATAATCTAGTATTTCTGAGTTCTTTTAGTGGTGGAATATACTTCATTATTCTTGTTTATATTTTCTGGTGGAGTATATTGCTGGTTTGTGTGATTTGTTGGCGCATCATTGGTTCTTTGGTTTGGTCATAATTCTAGTGGAATATATCTTTATTGGCTATTTGCTTGGAACTTAGTTAATCTCTTCTTCAATATATTTCGTGAGTTTTATTAGAATGACTATAAACAGTAAGCAAGGAGGAAATAGTGCAACAACTCCTAGTCCAGCAATCTTGGTCTCAGATGAGTTTCTTGAGTTCCTTCAATATCATAAATCAATGAAGGAATCTTCTTCAGTTACTGGTTTTGCTGGGTCAGATAAGACATGTCTTATCACCTCTTCAAATAAATGAGTGATTGATTCTGGTGCCAAAAATCACATGACAGGTAATCCGAATGTTTTTTTTAGCTTCGATCACACAAAGCGCCCTCTTCAGTTACTGTAGCTGATGGAACAACTTGTAGTAGTGTTGGATCTGGGACTGTTAAACCAACATCCTCTATTACCCTGTCATCTGTATTAGGTCTACCAAACTTGGCCTTTAATTTGATTTCTGTTAGTAAAATCACTAGAGACCTTAATTGTCGTGTAGCGTTCTTTCCCAAACATTGTTTGTTTCTAGATCTTATGACGAAACAGATTATTGGTAAAGGATATTTATTTGGTGATCTCTAAATCCTTGATGAATGGGAGCCACAGTCTAACGCATGCTCCAGTATCATGTCTCCGTTTGAAGCACATTGTCGATTGGGGCATCCCTCTCTGCCTTTGTTGAAGAAGCTCTGTCCTCAGTTTCATAATATTTCTTCATTGGATTGTGAATCATGTCGATTTGCAAAAATCATCGCATTTCGTTAGGTCCAAGGATTAATAAGCGAGCTGAGTCAGCTTTTGAGTTAGTTCATTCTGATGTTTGGGGACCATGTCCTGTTGTTTCTAAAACTGGGCATAATTATTTTGTCACTTTTGTAGATGATTTTTTCCGGATGACTTGAATTTACTTTATGAAGAGTCGCTCTGAAGTGTTTACTTACTTTTCTGCCTTCTGTGCTGAAGTCAAAACTCAATTCAATGCTTCAGTGAGTATTCTAAGGAGTGATAACGCTAAAGAACACATGCCAGAGTTATTTCAGTCCTACATGAGACAACATGGTATAATACATCAGTCTTCATGTGTTGATACACCCTTTCAAAATGGAGTTGCTGAGAGGAAGAATAAACATCAACTTGAGACAACTCGGGCACTTTTGTTCCAAATGAAGGTTCCTAAACAGTTCTGGGCTGATGCGGTCTCCACGGCTTGCTTTTTGATTAATCGCATGCCATCTACTGTGCTTGGTGGCAATATGCCTTGCATTGTTCTTTTTCCAAACAATTCATTATTTCCCGTGGAACCTAAGGTGTTTGGAACCACATGTTATGTTCAAGATGTTCGACCATCTATTACCAAGCTGGATCCCAAGGCGTTAAAGTGTGTTTTTTCTTGGTTATTCTCGCCTTCAGAAGGGATATCGGTGTTATTCTACTGAACTTAGCAAATATCTGGTGTCAACTGATGTAGTGTTTTCAGGGACTATACCATTCTTTAATGCACCTCCCATCTCTACAAGTCAGGGAGAGGAAGATGAGTTGCTAATATATCAGGTTACCCGTACTTTGACAGAACAAGCAGATGATGTTTCTCCATCTCCTAGCTCTTCTATCGAGCACCAATCGACTATCTGCCTTCAACACCTGCTCCAACTGTGTTAGCAAGACATTGTTCAAGTTTACTCGCGGAGGGGAGAGACAAATGATACATGTCCTACATCAGTTCCTTCATCGATCGATCCTTTTCCGCCTAATCCTCCGGAAGACTTTGACCTTCCCATTGCTTTACGCAAAGGTACACGTACTTGTAAATCCACATATTCTATTGCTAATTTTGTTTCCTACGATCATTTATCCCCTGCGTCTAGATCTTTGATTGCGTCTCTAGACTCCATTTCTATACCCAAAACAGTGAAAGAGGCTTTGAACTATCCTGGATGGTCCGAAGCCATGCTTGAGGAAATACATGCCTCAGAGGAAAATCATGCTTGGGATTTACCTAGTGAAAAAAAAGCAGTGGGATGCAAATGGGTCTTCACTGTCAAAGTTAATTCAGATGGTTTTGTAGCGAGACTTAAGGCTAGACTTGTGGCCAAAAGGTATGCTCAGACTTGTGCAGTGGATTATTCTGACACCTTCTCTCCGGTTGCCAAACTTACTTCTGTCCGCTTGTTCATTTCTCTAGCAGCTTCTGAGAATTGGCCTTTGCATCAATTGGACATTAAGAATGCCTTTCTTCATGGTGATCTTCATGAAGAGGTGTATATGGAGCAACCACCTGGTTTTGTCGCTCAGGGGGAATATGGGAAGGTCTGTCATTTGAAGAAGTCCTTGTATGGCTTGAAGTAGAGTCCCCGAGCTTGGTTTGGAAAATTTAGTGAGGTAGTTCAATAATTTGGGCTGAAAAAGAGCAAATGTGATCATTCAGCCTTCTACAGGCAATCAACAACAGGATCTATTCTCCTGGTTGTATATGTTGATGACATTGTTATTACAGGAAGTGATTATGCAGGAATCTCCTCTCTCAAATATTTCTTGCATACTAAGTTTCATACGAAAGACTTGGGACAACTAAAATATTTCTTGGGAGTAGAAGTAAATAGATGCAAAAAGGGGATTTTTCTATCTCAGAGAAAGTATATTCTGGACTTACTGGCAAAACTGGTAAGTTGGCTGCCAAGCCTTGCAGCACTCCAATGGTTCCTAATTTGCATCTTATGAAAGATAATGGCGATCCATTTAATGATCGGGTAGGTACAGGAGGTTAGTTGGGAAATTAACATATGTCACTGTGACTCGTCCAGATATTGCTTTTGCTGTAAGTGTTGTTAGCCAGTTTATGTCCGCTCCTACGGTCAAACATTGGGCAGCACTGGAACAGATTCTATGTCACTTAAAAGGAGCCCCCGGACTTGGCATATTATACAGCAATCGTGGGCATTCTCACATTGAGTGTTTTGCATATGCGGATTGGGCTGGATCCAAAATTGATAGAAGGTCTACTATCGGCTATTATGTCTTTGTGGGTGGAAACCTGGTATCACGGAGAAGTAAGAAACAAAATATTGTATTTCGATCCAGTGCAGAATCCGAATACAAGGCTATGGCACATACTGTAACGACCCGACCGGTCGTTTCGAGCCCTAGCGCGTCGTTCAGCAGTCTGAGGCCATGAGCAGCTTCATTTCAGGTATCGTGAATTGTTCGCATGGTCGGAATTTAAATTCGGGAAGATCGGAGTTAGATTTAAATGAAAATTCTCATTTGAGAAGCTTAAAGTTGAAAGAATGAACGAGGATTGGAATTTTGAGTCAGGATCTGAAGGTTCCAGCAGGTTCGTATGATGATTTCGGACTTGGGCGTATGCCCGGATTGGGTTTTGGATAACCCGGGAGCGTTTTGGCGCCTATTGTGGAAGTTAGCATTTTTGAAGGAATTTCTTAAGTTTGGCTTGGAGTGCATTTCAGCGTTATCGATGTCCGTTTGGGATTCCGAGGCTGGGAGTAACTTCGTATGGTAATTCTGGAGTTGGGAGCACGATCGGAAGTGAATTCGGAGGTTCGTAGGTCATTTTGAAGCAATTTGGCTAAAGATAGAAATTTGAAGGTTTTTGAGAAGTTTGGCCGGAAGTGGATTTTTTGCTATCGGGGTCGGAATCTGATTCCGGAAGTTGGAGTAGGTCCGTAATGTCAAATATGACTTGTGTGCAAAATTTGAAGTCAATCGGACGTGAATTGATAGGTTTCGGCATCGAAAGTGGAAGTTGGAAAGTTCAAAGTCCATAAAGCTTGAATTGAGGTGTAATTCATGATTTTAGCGTTGTTCGATGTGATTCGAGGCCTCGAGCAAGTCCGTAATGTGTTTTGGGACTGATTGGTATGATTGGTTGGGTCCCAGGGGCCTCGGGTGGATTCCGAGTGGTTAACGGATCGAAAATGGATTTTTGGAAATAGCTGAGTTGCTGGTTGCTGGTATTTCCGCTTCTGCGGAAATGGGACAGCAGAAGCGGGCCCGCAGAAGCGGAGAAGAAGACGCAGAAGCAGAAGAGAAGGCTTTGGGAAGGACCGCAGATGCGGTCAAGGCTCCGCAAAAGCGGAACCGCATCTGCGGTAGTATGATCGCAGAAGCGAAAAAGGGGGCTAAGCCAGGGAAGCCGCAGAAGCGGCCTACTGTCCGCAAAAGCGGAGCCGCATAAGCGGCTATAATTCCGCAAAAGCGGAAATGACTGGAGGCAGGGGCTTGTTTTAAATCGGGATTTTTGGTTCATTTCACCCATTTAGCATGGCTTGGGGGCGATTTTTGGAGAACTTCAAGGGGGGATTTCATCATCAATGTTAAGGTAAGTCACTCCTATTTATTTCCAAGTTAAATACAAGACTATACCATGAATTTAGGCATGAAAATTAGTATAAAAATTGGGATTTGGTGGGAAACCTAGGAAATTATATTCTTGGAATTTAGTCACGATTTTGAGTATGGAATTAAGAGAAAATCATATATTTGAGTTCCTAAGGTCATGCGTAACCTTTATCTTTGAAAAATTTTGGATTCCGGGCACGTGGGCCCGAGGGCATTTTCGTCAACTTTTGATCGGGGTTAGGAATTGTTGTAAATTGGATTGTAATGAGTACCCTAGCATATATTAATGGATTTGTATCGTCATTGGCTAGTTTTGGAGCTTTGGGCGTTGGTACAAGCCTCCGGAAGAATGTAGAATGCCGGTTGCGGATCTTCGGAGCGAGGTGAGTCTCCTTTCTAATCTTATGAGGGGGAATTTATCCCGTAGGCGAAGTAAATGATTATGTGCTCCTATTTGTGGGGGCTACGTACGCACGAGGTGACGAAAGTCCGTGCGTAGCTACTATCATGCTATTGTCCGGGTAGTCTAGGACCCAAAGAGCATGTTATACATGGATTATAGTGAACCCATTTACGGTTTGAATTGCCTAAATCACATTAAATTAGTAAATGAATTTCAAAGGGATTAAGTTTCATTTCTTAAAATTGTGAAAGGAGAATTTGGTTTTATTTGAATAAATATTCCCCGATAAGCTGTTATTTAACTGATTGAGCATGTATTCTTATGTGTACCTACGTCGCATGCATGATTCGCGAGCAGGGTATGTATTTATTTATGGAACGGGCCGAACGCCTCGGCAGATTAAATAGATGCATCTATGGTGCGTGCCGCTCGACCCTTGGCAGTGCACAATTTACATTTCTGTTGTAGCGGGCCGTCGACCTCGGCATGATTTGCGCATGCTTATCTGTTACTTGAAAATTGTAAATGTGGAATTGGCCCTACGTGGCTTGATATAAACTGATAAGATAATAAAGAATAAACCTTGGAAGCCCTTGATTTATTATTGAAGGTGTTTACCTGTTTTCTGGCTTCACAACTTGAACTTCTATATAAATCCATGATTATCCTCGCACTTATAGAATATTGTTAATTGACCTCTAGTGAGTGTCGAAGTTGGCCATCTCGTCTTTATCCTTCGGGATTAGGCAAGATACTCACTGAGTACACGTTGATTACGTACTCATACTACACTTCTGTGCATTTTTGTTGCACA
>MU700273.1:29377-47143 GCA_026770625.1 Nicotiana glauca
CCCCCCCCCCCCCCAAAAAAAAAAAAAAATTCACACACACATATACACACATCATAAAAAGAATAAACTAACAAAATAATCAGTTTTACAGACCCTCGTGACTTTCTTTGATAACAGAGGCATGTGCAGAAATTCAAATACTGATAGTGAAAAACATATAAAAATCACCAATCTTTTTTAAGGGCCGTGAGAATTTTCCCAGAAAGATTCAAAATAAGTGCAAAGGGTCCAGTTAAAAATAACAAATTCAATAAGAAAACAATAAAGGCATATGCTTTAATAGGTTTAACTCACAACTTCAGTTTCCAATCCGGAAAAAATAACTGTATCTGGTCAAGGGGAAAAAAGAGAATGATCTATGAAGAGACGGTGGGGAAAAGAGAATGTGGCGGGGAAGAACAACTCCTAAATCTTGGGACTTAAACGGGTTGTAAATATCTTATTATGTTTGAGATGGTCTAAACTACTCCCTCGGCGGTCTTTTTTCCTGGTACAAAATAAGTATTTTTTTCAGATTTTAACAATAAATTAATTACTTTTTTTTTATATTTTTTTTTTGAGTAAATAGTGTTGGAATATATGTTAGAAGTATTTATGCAGATGGTAAATGTTAATATGGTCAATTGTATTGTTAATTAATGCTAAAAAGTGAATTTCTTAATCTGTATAAAAACATCTAAAAAAATTACTTATTTTGGACCGAAGGGACTATTCAATTTTGATATGTCAAAAGTGAGAAATTTTTTATTTTGAAAAAATATTTAATTTTTATTATTTTTAGAATAAAACTCATATTTGGAAAAATAAAGGTTCTGCTATTTTTGTTACCCGTGAATGATGCAAATTCTTGATGTATAGTTTCTAATTTTTTGCCCTATTTCTTATGTCTAGTGCGCAATTATTGGGTTCTCAAAATTATATAAACCGTTACCATGTGGTATAATGGATGAGACTGTTCCTCCCTTAACCAGAAATCTCGGGTTCGAGCCCTAGGTATGAAAAAATCTTCGGTAGGGAGCGCTTCCCCCCGAATGAGGTCTTACACGGTGCGAATCCGGACATAGTTCAGCTCCAATGCAGATACCGAACACCGAGTGGTAAACCAATTTTTTTTATATAAACTGTTATTTATTTTTCTTTTATGAAAATTAGGCCCTCCTACTTAGTAAGTCGTGTTTTTGAATGTTTTAAAGTTTAGATGATTTTCTCAAATAGCCCTTTTTAGGTGTTTATGTTTTTTTTTCTTCTTCGTATTTTAAGAAAAATTGTAACTAAACTTATGTATTTCATAATCGGCTTCAAACGATATATATCAGTGATGAAGCCAAGATTTTAAGATCTTAGATGCTCCCTCAAGAAGAGCTCTAAAAGAAGAGGAAGAAGGAGAGCAACTGTGTTGTTGGAGAAAAAGATGCTTATCTATTATGGGGAAGGTGGGTTATTGGAAAGGAGAAACTAGAAAGGAAATGTCATAAAAATTGTAAATGCAAAACTAAACCGAATCGAAGGAGGGGGAAAAATGACGATTCTCTCTCTTTCTAGGATGATCCTCTCGCTTCTCTCTAAATCCACATCAGCTTTCATACCTCCCTATACACTAACTCACAACTCTCATTCAATGCAAACCACCCCTACTGGTTAATCAACTACCATCAACCATGGACCTGCCAAACCCCCATAATATGCAAATTGACAAACCAGACATTCAATTACTACCCAAATCCTTCCTTCAGACACTAACCTCAAATTCACATCTACCTACTTACATTTATAACACCCAATCCCACAACAAGTTGTCCTCCCCTCACCTGGGGTCAGTTCACCCAGTTATTCTTGGATATGTGTATTCCACCCTCTGAGAGGGAAGAGTTACGGTACCATTTTAAGTATCTTGAGCAGGGTCAGATATCTGTGACCGATTATGAGGCAAGGCTCTCTGATTTGTCTCGCCATGCACTCATGATACTTCCTACCTATGCAGAGAGTGTGCGGAGATTTGTTGTTGGGTTGCACCCCGGTATTTGAGCTAGCATGGGCCGAGAGGTGGAGATGGGTACTGAGTATCAGCTAGTGGTAGAGATTGCTTGCAGGATTGACGGGTATCGCCTGAGGGGTAGTGAGCAGATTCAGTAGGACAAGAGGACCGATTTTCAGGAGAGTTGAGAGGTGCCCCAGCTAGGGGTAGAGGTCACTTCGGGAGGGGCCAACCCAGTAGACCCCCATATTCAGCACCACTACCCCCTCCCCGAGGTGCTCCAGTGAGGCCTTATTTCAGTGCGATGCCGGAGAGTTCATACCGCCTACCAGCTATTCAAGTTTCCTCCGGTGGGTATTCTACTCATCAGAATTCTTCCAGTGCTAACTTCAGTACCGTGCCAGAGAGTTCATATCACCCACCAGCCATCTAGGGCTCTTCCAGTGGGTATTCAAGTCAGCAGGCTCAGACTTCAGGGCAACAGGCTATAGTACCAAAAGTATGCTACGAGTGTGGAGAGGAGATCCGGGTCATATGAATATGACCTGCCCCAAAATTCAGGGCAAGGCAGTGCAGCAGGGTCAGCAGCCTTTGACATCAGCGCCGGCTGCCTAGCCACCTAGAGGTGGAGGGCAGGCTGGTAGGGCCTGTCCTAGAGCTGGAGGCCAGGCAGGGAGAGGTCATCCAGTTACTGCTCAGCTAGGTGAAGGCCAGCCAGTCAGTGCTCAAGCTAGATTTTACGCCCTTGCGGCCAGGCAAATGCATTGGCCTCAGATGCCGTCATCACATGTATTATTTCCGTCGGTGGTAGAGATGCTTCGGTATTATTTGATCCAGGGTCTACTTATTCATATGTATCATCCATGTTTGCTCATTTCCTGGTTATTTCTCTTGAGCCTTTGGCCACTCCTGTTAATGTGTCTACTCCTGTAGGTGTTTTGTGGTTGTGGATCGGAGCTACCGGTCCTGTGTTGTCACACTCTGTGGCTTTGAGACTAGAGCAAATATCCTATTGCTTGATATGATCAATTTTGAGGTCATCCTAGGCATGGATTGGTTATCTCCATATCACTTCGTCCTAGACTGCCATGCCAAGGCTGTTACACTAGTGATGCCAGGGTTACCGATATTGGAATGGAAGGGTTCCACAGTTGATACACCTTGTCGGGTTATTTTTTCCTGAAGGCTCAGCATATGTTTGAGAATGGGTGTTTGGCTTATCTACCTTATGTTCGGTACACCACCGTAGAGTCTCCAATGATTGATTCAGTTCCAGTAATTCAAGATTTCGCTGATGTGTTCCCTTCTGATCTTCCTGGCATGCTACCGGATCGTGATATTGATTTTTGTATTGATTTGGCTCCAGGAACCTAGCCTATATCTATTCCACCGTACTGTATGGCTCCTAAGGATTTGAAAGAGTTGAATGATCAACTTGAGTAATTATTGGCGAAGGGGTTTGTTAGGCCCAGTGTATCACCTTGGGGTGCACCAGTGTTATTTGTGAAGAAGAAGGATGGGACTATGCGGATGTGCATTGATTACTGCCATTTGAACAAAGTCACCATAAAGAACAAGTATCCATTACCTCGTATCGATGATTTATTAGACCAGCAGGGTGCTACGACGTTCTCTAAGATAGATCTGAGGTCAGGGTATCATCAGATGAAAATTCGGGACTCGGATGTTCCGAAGACTGCATTCCAGACTAGATATGGCCATTATGAGTTTTTGGTGATATCCTTTGGCTTGACGAATGCCCCAGCAACATTTATGGACTTGATGAACTGGGTATTTAGTCCTTATATTAATTCGTTTGTCATCGTCTTTATTGACGACATCTTGATATATTCCCGTAGCTTGAGTAGCACGAGCAGCATTTGAGAGTAGTGCTTCAGACCTTGCGAGAGCAGAAGCTATATGCTAAGTTCTCCAAGTCTGAGTTTTGGCTAGAGTCAGTGGCATTCTTGGGGCATGTTGTGTTAGGAGAGGGTATTAAGGTGGATTCCAAGAAGATTGAGGCAGTTCAAAGTTGGCCACGCCCTACCTCAGTGACCGAGATCAAGAGGTTCCTAGGGTTAGCAGGTTACTACAGACGATTCGTGCAGGGCTTTTCATCTATTGCGTCACCTTTGACTATATTGACCCATAAGGGTGCTCCCTTCCGTTGGTCTGATGATTGTGAGCAAAGCTTTCAGAAGCTCAAGATAGCTTTGACTACGGTACCGGTTCTTGTATTACCTTCCGGTTCAGGGATGTATATGGTATATTGTGACGCTTCACGTGTTGGATTGGGATGCGCATTGATGTAGGAGGGGCGATTTATTGCATATGCTTCACGTCAGCTAAAGTTTCATGAGAAGAATTATCATGTGCACGATCTAGAGTTGACCGCGATTGTTCATGCTCTTAAGATATGAAGGCATTATCTGTATGGGGTGTCATGTGAGGTTTACACTGATCATCGCAGCTTGCAGCATTTATTCAAGTATAGGGATCTTAATTTGAGGCAGCGTAGGTGGCTTGAGTTACTTAAGGATTACGACATCACCATTCTTTACTGCTATATTGTCGCGTGTACAGTTGTAGACAGTCACTTTTTACAGTTGCTTTCCAGCAGTAGAATTGACTCATACTTCTGTCAAGGGAACACCAAGGGATGAGGTCCCTAATCTGGTTCCTGTGAATCTAAAGGCACACTGCCCAGATTATCTTGAGTTGGTTAACTTGAATAATTGTATCAGCCATGCTTCAGGTCCTTTATCTGGTTCTCTCATGAAGTAAGTTGTTTTACCTTCCTTAATTGTATTTGTATGCGTGTGACATCACTTATGATGATGTAAGAAAGGTAGGTTTGAGGGGACAAACGAATTCCGATTTTCGAGTTCTTTAAATGTACGGACTCATGAGATGATGAAGAACATTTTGATATAAAGTTTGTCAAGTTCCGGGGGTCCGGTTTTGACTGATTTTGGATTTTGTGCTTAAAACGATATTTTTCAATTGCAATTCATTCGTTTAGCATAATTTGATGATAATAATCTTAACATGGTAGATTTGGAGCACTCAGAAGTTGGTTCGATAGGCAAGCGTGTTGCAGAGTAGCTTTTCGAGCTAGTTCGAGGTGAGTAATGATTTTAAATGTCGTTCCGAGGGTATGGAATCCTGGATTACACAACGTTCGGCTGTGTTGAGGTAACACACACGCTAGATGACGAGCGTGGGGTGGTACACCATTCGGGATTGTGACTTAGTTCATCCCGAATGACTATTTTTCTGTATATTTGGTAGCTAATTGTTTGATATTATTATACTTTGGGATAAATGCCATATTTGGGCTTCGTGCCAACTGTTTGAACCCTTAAGGGATCGTTAATGATATTTACTCACTGTCTGATTTCATACTTGTGCTCAGTCATTCCATAGCTTTCAATATTTTCAAAACTCAGCTATGTTATTATCACGACACAAACCCCGCACTGGCCATGATGGCGCCTCTGGTGAAGACGAGGCCAGCCAACTAACCCAACTTATCTTTTTAGAATAGTTAACATTAATAATCAGCTTTACTATAATTAAATAACCATAGTCTATCAAAAGATCTCTTTAATAAGTGCAGAATAAAACCCAAACACAGCCCAAACCGAGGTGTCACAAGTCATGAGCATCTACCAGAGTATAAATACAACTACAAGACCTAAAATATACAAAGCCGGAATAATGAACCAAAAGAGAGAAAAATGGTATTGTGAATGCAGGCAGTCACCTCACTACTTCCATAGCTCTGCCTCTGATCAGCCAAAACCCACTACCGGGTGAACAAATACCTACATCTGCACGCGAGGTGCAGGGAGTAAAGTGAGTACTCCAACTCAGTGAATAATAAGGGTAAATAACAACTGAGCAGTAAGAAATCACGTAAAGCAAACCATCATGCTATATAGGGGCAATGAAAAAACCCTTTGAGAGAAAGCGGTGAAGCTGTAAAACCTTTAGAAATATCTTAGCTCGATTTAAAACCTCTTTTGAAAATGACTTTTCAAACAGTTATGCAAATGAATGCAAAACAAATAGTGCAAATAAGCATAAAAGTTCGCCTCTCATACGCCACACTCGATTAAAAGATAATGTCAAGCAATCCGGTAGATATGACATGAAGTAGCACAAACAACAGGTAATGGCAGACAAATAAAATAAAGTAAACACACAAAATAGTACTAGTACCGCTGCGGCGTGCAGCCCGATCCACATATTGCTGTGGCATGCAGCCCGATCCGTTTATCGTCGACGACGCTCACTGGGGGTGTGCAGACTCCGGGAGGGGCCCCTTACGGCCCAAGCGCAATAACAAGCCATTTCGTGGCATCAATCTAGGCCCTCAGCCTCATATCAATATCAGTGTCACACTCCTGCGGCATGCAGCCCGATCCATAAGTATCCTCACCATACAGGCCCTCAGCCTTACCCTGTCAACATAAATCACATAAGCCACTCGGGCAACAATAAAGCATGATGCTAAGCTCAAAATATTTTTAGAAATATCATTTTGAGAGTTTAATGCATAATAAACTTGGCTGAGTTCTAAAACAGTGGGAAATACATGACTGAGTTCAATTATATGATTAAAAAAGAAACTCAACCATGAGTTTTAACTGGTATTTGAACTACTGTTTGAGCTGAGCATTTTTTATTTTACTGATGCCCAAGGGGCTTATGATTATTTTTGGACTGATGTGAGGAGGCTTTCAGGCCTCGAGTGTATTGTGAGGAGGCTTTCAGGCCTCGAGTGTATTGTGAGGAGGCTTTCAGGCCTCGAGTGTATTGTGAGGAGGCTTTCAGGCCTCATTTTGATATGTAGAGGCTTTCAGGCCTTATGATGATTTAGCGCTTGGGCTGTAGGATCCCCTCCGGAGTCTGCACACCCACAGTGAGCGCGGGTACCCATGTGATTTGAGAGTGAGCCCGAGGGGCTGATGTTGTAATGTGTGACTGATACTGAGCCCGAGGTGCTGATACTGATCTGAGTGATGTGATACTGTGCCCGAGGGGCTGATACTGTTTTTAGTATTTGATATTGAGCCCGAGGGGGTGGTACTGATTTGAGTTGTGCCCGAGGGGCGAACTTTTATGTGCTCATCTTGCATACTTATTTGCATTTTTACCTACTATACTGTGATATTTGTGCCCGAGGGGCGGATTTTCTGTGCTAATCAGCACTAACTATTTTGAAATAGTTTTCGTAATTATTGAAAAGACCATTTTCAAAAGAGATTTGAACTGAGCCGAAACATTTCTAAAGAGTTCTCTAATTTCACTATTTTCTCGTAAATTGTACCTGGCTTCTTTATAGCTTGTTGGTTGCTTTACGTGATTTCTTGCTGCTCAGTTATTATTTACTTTTATTGCTCACTAAGTTGGAGTACTCACTTTACTCCCTGCACCTCGCGTGCAGATGCAGGTATTATTCACCCGGTAGTGGATTTTGGTAGCGGGTTGAAGGTATTGTTATTGTAGCTGAGTAGAGTGACCACCAGCGTTCGCGACACTGGGTTACTTCTTTTGGTTCTAAACTTCATTCTGTATATTGTTGACGCTGTAGTGGTATTTAGACTTCTCTAGATACTCGTGACTTGTGACATCCCGGTCGGGCTGTATTGGGTTGTAAATATTGTTAACAAATGTCATTTAGGTGTATTTTGCTATTCATTATTTTTAATTATTTTGAAAGAGGTTAATTGGGTTAGTTGGCTGGCCTTGTCTTCACGAGAGGCGCCATCATGACTGGGTTGGGAATTGGGTCGTGACATGATAGTCATTCAACTTGCTTGTCTTTTCTACAAAGTTGAATCTCATATTGAATTTTGAAAGAACAGAAATTTCAAATACCTCTCTGCCCTCGAGCTTGAGTGCCCTCGAACTGATCGGTACCCGAATAGTTAAGAAATAGGGAAACTGATGAACAAGAATATAAGCTAGATATAATGTATTGTATTATTTTGATATGCATTAATGTAAGGTGATTATAAAATGATTAGAATCCCCTTTATATAGTAGAAAGATCCTATCTATGGTACAATTTCAATTACGGAAGTAAATTCCATGATTATTGTTGCGATCAAAACACTCACGCAAGTGCACGTGATCGTTAAGTAATAAAGTAGTGAGTAGAGTATCGTTCCCACAAAAACTTATGATTAACTTTTGACTGATTCAACTCAATTAACTTATTGGTCCAAGAGATTTCTCACAAAATATAGTTGTCTCTAATTTACTACCTAAAAATATCAATTACTAAAATAACTAGAATAATCAACCAAAGAAACAGTAATTTCGATTAACAATCAATAGAGGGATATATTCTAGGGTCATGGGTTAGGTAACAATCATGTTGCGTTCTTGGCTTAAAGTAACTAATTGATTTATCTGGGTTATTGATTAACAGGGTTGATAATGCTCATAAGGATCTTTCGATTCCTTACTCGCCTATTCAAATTAACTCAATGCCTATATGTCTATGGAATTAAGATTTACAAGAATGCGTTTACATTTCCTGTATTTCAACCAAGCATGGCTATTAGGTATATGTCCATCCTAATTGCGAATCCATTCCCCGATGCTCGGGTTCAAGAACTTGCTCCATTTAATTCTCTATTCAGTCCAAACTTCCCACTTTCGAGTTCAAATCAAGATTCGTAGATAGTATTTCACTATTAGCTACTCAGCAATATAATTAAGAACAGAATTAGACAAACAACCCAATATGATAAAATCAACTTCGTTAAATTAAACTATGAACAACAACAATCATGTTTCACCTATGACCGTAGAGCAACGGGTTTTAGCTACTCATAGTCGTGTTTGATAGGAACAAACCTATTGTTATATATGAAAGTAGATAAAAGAAAGAAAAATCAAAAAGAGATGAAATATGATGTAAGCGCTTACATCGACATTCTATGATGTAAGCGCTTACATCAGCATTCTTATGATGTAAGCACTTACCTCGGCAGGGCATTCAAACCCCTATAAATAGGGGTCTCCATCTTCATTTGTTGAACATCCCAAAAACTTCTTCTTTCTTTCTTCAGTTAATAAAGAGCTATTCTTTGTGTAGCCGTGGAGTAGGCAAAAATTGCCGAACCACGTAAATCTTGTCTTGTCTTGTCTTATGTAATTTATTCCTTCTCTCCTAAATATTCTTTCCCTTCTATTAGCTTGACTCGCTTCCCAACAACTGGTATCAGAGCACAGATAGTGTATTTTTGGTAGAAAAGTAAAATATTGGTGCAGGTAGTATTCACAAGAATAGTGCGATACTATTGATCATCGTTATTATTCACATAAATTAATTTTTTGTGAAAAATGGCATCGGAAGAAGGGAAGGTTAAGATTGACAAGTTCAATGGCAAAGATTTTGGATTCTGGAAAATGCAAATAGAGCATTATTTGTACCAGAAAAAATTACACTTACCTCTGACCGAGGTGAAACCAGATACTATGGCCAAAGCGGATTAGGATCTATTAGATCGCCAAGCTCTTGGTGTGATTCGTTTGACCCTAACACGAAATGTGGCGTTTAACATCATTAACGAGAAGACCACTGCAGGCCTGATGAAGGCGTTATCAAATATGTACGAGAAGCCATCTGCTTCAAATAAAGTCTATTTGATGCATCGATTGTTCAACTTAAAAATGACAGAAGGTGGATCAGTCACGAAACATATCAATGATTTTAATACAATATTAACTCAGTTGAGTTCTGTTGATATAACAATTGATGACGAAATTAGGGCATTGATTCTATTATCATCTCTACCAGAGAGTTGCTCTGCAACAGTAACTGCAGTTAGCAGTTCATCAGGAAGTACCAAACTCAAACTGAGTGATATTAGAGACTTGGTTCAAAGCGAAGATATTCGCCGAAGAGAATCAAGTGAATCCCCAGGATATGCTTTTAATACCGAAAGCAGGGGGAGAATCAACCAAAGAGGACAGAGTCATGGTCGTGGCAGATCAAAGTCAAGGAGAAGAGGACAATCCAAAAATCGCAAGGACATTACTTGTTGGAATTGCGATAAAAAGGGTCACTACAGTAGCCAGTGTAGAGAACCAAGGAAGAAGAAGGAAGAAAATTCAGCAAATGTAATTGCTGAACAAGTCGGTGATGCACTAATTTGTTGTGTAGACAGTCCAGCCGAATCTTGGATTCTAGACTCAGGTGCATCCTTTCACTCTACATCATGCAAAGAATTATTGCATAATTATATTGCTGGAAAATTTGGGAAAGTTTATCTAGCAGACGGAGAACCTCTCGACATTGCCGGAAAAGGTGAAGTTCATATAAAGACTTCACAAGGAACGCTATGGAAATTGCAAAATGTACGACATGTTCCTGGCCTTAAGAAAAATCTGATATCTATGGGTCAGATTGATGGTGAAGGATATACAACAACATTCGGCAACGGATCGTGACAGATAACCAAAGGGAATTTAGTTGCGGTACGAGGATTCAAAAGGGGAACACTGTATGCAACTGCAATAGAAAGAGATACTATAGCAACAGTTGATCATGGTCGTGATACAACATTGTGGCACCGGAGGCTCGGGCATATGAGTGAGAAGGGAATGAAGCTTTTGGCATCCAAAGAAAAGTTGTCAAACCTAAAACATGTTGAATTAGGTTTGTGCGAAGATTGCATTTACGGGAAACAAAAGAGAGTTAATTTCTCAAAGGTGGGAAGGACGCCAAAGAAAGAGAAGCTGGAACTAGTGCATACAGATGTGTGGGGACCAGCTCCTGTAACTTCTCTAGGAGGCTCACGCTATTATGTCACCTTCATTGATGATTCCACAAGAAAGGTATGGGTTTATTTTCTGAAAAATAAATCTGATGTGTTTGTTACCTTTAAAAGATGGAAAGCTGAAGTTGAAAATCAGACAAGTCTAAAGTTAAAATGTCTGAAGTCTGACAATGGAGGAGAGTACGATAGCCAAGAGTTCAAAGCATTTTGCTCGGAGAATGGGATCAGAATGCTCAAGACAGTTCCTGGAACACCGGAACAAAATGGCGTTGCTGAGAGGATGAACCGAACCCTGAATGAACGAGCGAGAAGTATGAGAATACATTCCAGATTGCCGAAGTATTTTTGGGCCGAGGCTGTTAACACGGCAGCTTACCTCATAAATAGGGGACCCTCTGTACCGCTGAATTTTGAAATTCCTGAGGAGGTATGGACAAGAAAGGAGGTAACTCTCTCACATCTGAAAATTTTTGGTTGTGTTGCTTATGTGCATGTAAACTCTAATGATAGAGATAAGCTTGATCCTAAAGCCAAGAAATGTTTCTTTATTGGCTATGGTGATGATAATTTTGGTTATCGGTTTTGGGATGATCAGAATAGAAAGATCCTAAGACATAGGAATGTCACATTTAATGAAAATGTGATGTACAAGGACAAGCTTGAAGTAGAACCAACCAACACCAGCAAACAGACAACATCTGAAACAGTTGAGTTAGAAGAAATCTCAGAAAATGAAGTGGCTAGAGGGATTACAACTGATTCTGAAATTGAAGATGAAGAACCAGAAGCCGAATTTGAAGAAGGGCTAGAAGCCGAACCTGGATCAGAACCAGAACCGGAACCAGAGATAGAATCAAATGCAGAACCAAATATGGAATCAGGACCTGAATCAAATTCGGATTCTGTTACTCATGAACCTATATTGAGGAGATCTAAAAGAGTCACGAATCCTCCAGATAGGTTAACTCTCTCTCTTCACTATTTACTTCTAACTGATGCTGGAGAACCAGAGCATTTTGTTGAAGCAATGCAGGTGATAGACTTTGATAAGTGGAAGCTAGCCATGAAAGAAGAGATGAATTCTCTTCAAAAGAATAAAACATGGATACTTACGGAGTTACCAAAAGGAAAGAAGGCATTGCAGAACAAGTGGGTGTACAGAGTCAAGGAAGAGCATGATGGTAAGAAGAGATACAAAGCACGATTAGTAGTAAAAGGCTTTCAGCAGAAGGAAGGAATTGACTACACCGAGATCTTCTCTCCTGTAGTCAAATTAACTACTATCAGGTTGGTGCTAAGTATCGTAGCTGCAGAAAATTTGCATTTGGAGCAGCTAGATGTTAAAACTGCTTTCTTGCATGGTGACCTTGAAGAAAACATCTACATGAAGCAACCTGAAGGTTTTCAAGTTTCTGGTAAAGAAAACCTTGTGTGTAAGTTGAAGAAGAGTTTGTATGGTTTGAAACAAGCTCCCCGACAATGGTACAAGAAATTTGATTGATTCATGCATAAAAATGGTTTCACACGATGTGAGATGGACCATTGCTGTTATATCAAAAATCTTGATGAATCCTATATCATTTTACTGTTGTACGTTGATGATATGCTAATTGCAGGATCTAGCATAAATGAGATCAACTTGGTTAAGCAACAACTGGCGGAGGAGTTTGAAATGAAAGACTTAGGACCAGCTAAGCAAATGCTTGGGATGAGGATTAGCAGAAACAGGTTGGAAGGAACCTTAAAGTTGTCTCAAGAAAAGTACATACAGAAGGTACTAAGCAGGTTCAGTCTTCATGATGCAAAGACCAGAAGTACTCCACTTGGAAGCCATCTTAATCTGTCAAAGGACCAATCACCAAAGACAGATGAAGAAAGGAAGTACATGTCCAAAGTTCCGTATGCTTCAGCAGTAGGAAGTTTGATATATGCTATGGTTTGCACTCGACCTGACATAGCCAATGCAGTCGGAGTAAAATGGATATTGCGATATCTCAAAGGCACCTCAGGTATGGCACTTTGTTTTAAAAGGATCAATATTATCTTACAAGGTTTTGCTGATGCAAATATAGGCAGTGATCTGGATAGTCGAAAAAGTACCACGGGCTACGTGTTCACCTTGGGTGGTACTACTGTTAGTTGGATGTCCAGACTTCAGAAAAGTGTTGCTTTATCTACCACTGAAGCAGAGTACATGGCAATCTCAGAAGCTGGAAAAGAGATGATTTGGCTCAAGAATTTTCTTAAAGAGCTAGGTAAAGAGCAGGACAATTGTGAGCTTTTCAGCGATAGCCAGAGTGCAATTCATCTTGCCAAGAAACCAGTGTTTCATGCAAGATCGAAGCATATACAATTGAGGTATCATCATATCCGAGAGTTGATAAATGAAGGAACTCTTTCCTTGTAGAAGATACCAGGATCAAATAACCCGTCAGACATGTTGACCAAAGTTGTCGGTGTTGACAAACTGAGGCTGTGTACTGCCTCAGTTAGCCTTCAAGACTGATAGTGTGAAGGCGCCACCAGAGAATAGCAAATCATTTTTTTTCTTTATTGATGTAACATAGGTTTGAGGGGGAGATTGATAGGAACAAACCTATTGTTGTATATGAAAGTAGACAAAAGAAAGAAAAATCAAAAAGAGATGAAATATGATGTAAGCGCTTACATCGACGTTCTTGTGATGTAAGCGCTTACCTCAGCATTCCTATGATGTAGGCGCTTACATCAGCATTCTTATGATGTAAGCACTTACCTCGGCAGGGCATTCAAACGCCTATAAATAGGGGTCTCCATATTCATTTGTAGAACATCCCAAAAACTTCTTCTTTCTCTCTTTAGTTAATAAAGAGCTATTCTTTGTGTGGCCGTGGAGTAGGCAAAAATTGCCGAACCACGTAAATCTTGTCTTGTCTTGTCTTATGCAATTTATTGCTTCTCTCCTAAATATTCTTTCTCTTCTATTAGCTTGACTCGCTTCCCAACAGTGTTCACGTCAATAATGTTTAATTTCATTCAAAACGTAAAAACAAGAAGAAGAAAAGAAGAACTTGATGTTGGATTTTCCTCCTTGGCTCTTGACTCTATGTTTCTTGCACTAAACTATGAAAACCTTGATATTTAACTCTTTGGGCGAGCTTGACTTTATATAGGTTAAGTAGATTTTTCTCCAAATTTCAAATTTTGTCCCTAACAGGTCTTTTTTGGATTGGGACTAGCGCGACATCGCGCTAACTTCATGCTACTTTCCTGACATTCTGCCTCCAGCTTCTAGACTAGCGCGACTTCGCGCTAACTTCGCACTAGAGCTCGCGCTAGTCTAGACCATTATTTCTTCGATTTTTTGTCTCGTCCTTGCGCGCACTCAGCTCCGAGGGGTCTTCCTTGATCCAATGTAGCTCCAATCACAACTTTAAGGCACCATATAGGCTCACCATCCTGCAATGTGTAAAATTCACAATTAGAGCCCATTTTTCATCATTTAACCATATTATTACATTGAAACATAATCAAGCGGGAGTATAAACAATCGCCAAATTACCTAGACTTAGCCTATTATCAACACCCCACACTTAATTCATTGCTCGTCCTCGATCAATCAAACTATACTCTCTAAAGGTTCCGCTCAACAATTTCCCTTAACGCTTTACACCCAGAACAATTCACATATGCTACGCCTAGTAGTGATCAATCTCAGCCTCAAAATTCGACTCTCAAGTGCCACGCAATATTCACACTTTCTCAAATTACTCTACACGGAAGCCCAGACTTGATTTTCCTTCATGAGTCACATGCCCTCACAATCACAACTAAGAAAATAGAATCAATTCATACATTCGAATTTCATGCTCACATATATCAAAGAAATTCTCCCACACTTACAAAAGAAGTCACATGCATGCAATTGGTACCATAAGCTTGCCCTTAATGTAAATCTCTACTAATGCAGGCTCACTCGGTCTAAAATCAATTAGGACTTTTTAATGGTTATAATGTGGGCTAAGGGACAGGTAGGATATATTTAGGGATAGTGGTTCACCCTCCTAAGCACTTTAACACATCACATAATTAACTTTAAGCGCAATTTCTTCATTCTACTTCACTTTCACAAAATATAACCGCCCAACAACGTTCCCTTTCTCTTTAAGAACTACCTTAATGCATTTCCCACTAGCAAGCATAGGACAACAATTTATTCACTTTTCCTTATCTCTTTTTTCTTTTCAGATATTTGTTTTTCTTTTCCAAATTTCGCTAGTAGTGTATTATTTTACAGAATAAGTGCACCCTTCTTTGTTTCATTGGTTCCACTCAAAATCCACCCCACTCTTAGTTCCTTCTTACTTCTTTTAGCGCTCATCTCACGATTAAAGTGCTTTAAGAGGAAAAGGGATCAAAACAATGCCAATTAAAAACAAAAAGGGTGTAGGCTCGTAATGTGGGTGCAAAATAAAAGTCTATAGGCTCAAAAAGGTTTGACTAGGGATAAATTTTATTTGTGATAATCAATTAAGCTCAAAAAGATCAAAGAAAGCCTAAAATCATTTTTCAAACCGAGCATCACGTAAAGTTTCGCTTCGACTCACATACCGGGCAAGTTCTAGACACAAGTACAATACATGAACTACACAAAAACCTCACCACACATGGCATATAACTCATTCCAGATAAACTAATTGAGAACTCTATTATGAGCATTCAAGTCAGTGACAAACATACAAATTAAGGCACTTAAGTGGAGTTCAACCAATAAGACTAAGCGTTACACTCTAGTTTCTGTTGTGCTCAGGTGAGTCAACGCTATAGGTTCTCTTTTGATTCTCTAGCTCGTAGCCCCTTAATCTAATCTACAAATCAAACTAAAAAATAAACTAAAAAGAAACTACCTATACCCGATTCAAGTTTAAACCCTTGGAAAAGAACCGCGGCATAAAGAAAAACCAAGGGCGAATTACTACACTACCTAAAAATAGAAAATAAAATTAAAAAAAAAACTATTTTTGGTATTTTTCTAGACTAAATTCCCTCAAGAAAATAGTCCAAAGGATCTGTCATCAGGAAGAGTCTTCATATTTTCCATTTTTTTTCTTTTTTTTTCGTTGATCGACTTAGTCCCTCAAGAACCCCGCCGAAAGATATCTATCATCGGGACAAGCCACTCACCTAGTTTAAACTAATGAACGTTCTAATCAATCTTTACACAATCACTAAAACTATCAAAGCCACCTAAAACAAAACCAAACAAGCATACCTACGATTTATACATTTACATACATACACTGAAGTATCCCCCACCCCACACTTAAAGTGAATACATGTCCCCATGGCCTATACATTGAAGTACTAGTAAGATAAAGGAACTTCCCTGAAGTCTCACTCCTGGTCGGAGACAATGTCGGGATTTACATGGCATGCCTGCCCCAAACTCTCAGCCAACCCATAAATTTCTTTTCAGACTTCATCTGCTGGGTAGCCACTGTGTCTATACGAGTACCCAATTCAGTCACTGAGGAGCGTAGACCAGCTACCTCCTCCTCCAATACGGTGAAATGGGACACTCTTGCAGTTCCTGAAGATGATACTGCTCCTGACGGTGCTGCAGCTATTGCGCTGGGCGCATGGGCCTGCGTTTTGCCCTTCACGTTCATCTATTCAGCCTCCTCTTCCTCTGAGGAATCAGAGCCACTCTCATCCGCTCCACCTGCTGTTGCTGGGGCTATCACCGTGGTGCCCCTGTCTTGTCGGATCTTGTGACCATTTCGTACCAGCCCATCCATACGAAAATTTTCGGGCACCCTCGCTTGCCTGCAAAGCTTAGTCACTAAAGACAGGAAAAAGAACCCATACCTGCGGAGGGGGCACCTGACAAACATTTCTTCGTGGATCACCTTGGCCATATCGAAGGAAAGACCCTTGATGTAACACCAAATCAACGCAGCTCGAGGTCCATTGACCTCCGTAGTGTTTTTGGAGGTAATGAGGCGACTGTTAATCACATACAACCAGCTCTTCGCCTCCGAGGTTAAAGCTGAGGAGTGGAACTTATCACCGTATTCCATCCACTCCACCTCTTTTTCGGGTGCGCAAATATCATCAAAGAAGCGCTCCCACTTGGCATCTGTTGGGTTTCGGCTATACACATAAAAGTCCACACTCTTATCTATAGGAGGAGGCAACTGATTTGTCATCCGTATTGCCTCAATGGAGGCATTTACCGCCTTACGGCGCACTGTGACTACACTGTTGGCATGATCTGGCATATTAGCAAATAATTCCCGCACAACCATTGCATTGGCCTCCCCTGGCTCATCAATGAAGGTCTGGAAACCCCGCGTTATCAACTCCAAATACATGTGGGCTCCAGAATTAGCTTTTTAGTGGCCTTCTCCGTAAAGCGGGCCTGAGCATTAGCCGAAACAAATTTGCTATTGTCAAAGGGACGTGCATAGGCTGCCCCTAGTGTCCTAGATGTGCCAGCTTGGCTGCTAGTGGATAGACCTATGCCTTGTTGTTTTCGCGATGATGCCATGACATCTAAAAATTTGGGACACATTAACACAGCTCAAATAAAAGTGTGACACACTGCTGTTACTCAGACTTCACACGCATAAGTGGTCACAACTACACAATAAAGTTCATTAAGTCCATTCACAAACACCTTGTGGGTATTAGGCCTACACAACTCTTTTCTAAGTGTTTTGCAACGTGAGTCCACCATAAAATCTCATCAACAGCACAAATCCAGTACCACCCACCCCACACTTACCACAAACCAACACCACAACATATTTTTTAAATTCCTCCACATAAAAAGCAAAGAACAACTATTAGACAAACACATTGGACTACAACCAAAAGCCTAAAAAAATAAAAATAGAAAAAGAGAAGGGATTGCACTAGGGCTCATACATGTGGTGTGGATGGCGGTGAGTAGAGAGAAGACGTGTGTGTGCTTGGTGGGAGGAGTGAAATCGTGAGATTTGGGGGGGG
>MU700273.1:49896-73644 GCA_026770625.1 Nicotiana glauca
GGGGGGGGGGGTTAAGTTAGGTTAAAGAGGAAAAAGGTAAAAATAAAAAAATGAGAAAAAAAAACTTTAAAAACGACCCCCATCCAGTGATTCTAGGGCGGGACTAGTGCGAAGACTAGCGCGATCGCGCTAACTTTGTGCTAGTCCAGGCAGAATGGTACGCTTTTAGCACGAACTCTAGTGCGAGCTCGTGCTAATTTCGCGCTAGTTTGTGCAGCTTAGGCAGAATGTTTCCCAGTTAGCGCGAACTGTAGCACGATCGCGCTACTGGGCAACTCGTTTTTGCATTTTTTTCACCTGTGTTCACCATGGTAGATGGTCTTTTCGCCTGCCCTTTGTCACCTGCATTGGTTAGCATGCTACAAAACGTACAAATACACTACAACTGTTGTTGGGTTGCCTCCCAACCAATGCCTTAGTTATTGTCGCGGCACGACGGTTACAACAATTCCATGGGTTGCCTCCCATCCAGTGCCTGATTTAATGTCGCGGCACGACTCAACACGTTGTCAAGCATCTGACAAGTCTATCGAGGTCTTGTGATGTGCAATGTCACCACCCTAATAATGTTTTATTCGCTATCCATTTACCAAGAAGGTACCATTGGAGCTCATATCACGCAACTCCACACCTCCATGAGGCTCCATACTTACCACAACGAAAGGGCCTGACCAACAAGATTTAAGCTTTCTAGGAAAGAGCTTCAACCTCGAATTGAATAACAGAACTTCTTGCCCCGGCTCAAACTCTCGATGTTGGATGTGTTTGTCATGCCACCTCTTAGTCTTCTCTTTATATAGTTTGGAATTTTCATAGGCGTGCAATCGAAACTCATCAAGCTCGTTGAGTTATAGCAACCTCTTCTCTCCAGCTAACTCCATATCCGTGTTTAGCTTTTTAATTGCCCAATAGGCTTTGTGTTCAAGTTCGACGGGCAAGTGGCATGCCTTCCCATAAACTAATATATACGGAGACGTACCTATGGGAGTTTTGTATGCAGTTCGATATGACCACAATGCGTCATCGAGCTTCCCAGCCCAGTCTTTTCTATTTCAATTCACTGTTTTCTCCAAAATTTGCTTCACCTCTTTGTATGACACTTCCACTTGACCACTCGTTTGGGTATGATAGGCCGTGGAAACCTTATGCTTGACACCATATTTTGGAAGGATATTATTCATTAATTTGTTGCAAAAGTGTGTTCCTCCATCACTTATCAACACTCGTGGAGTTCCAAAGCATGTGAAGATGTGCTTCTTTACAAAACTCACCACTACCTTTGCGTCATTAGTGGGAAGAGCAATGGCCTCCACCTACTTATAAACATAATCAACTGCCACCAAGATGTGCATGTGCCCATTAGAGTATGGGAATTGTCCCATGAAGTCAATTCCCCACACATAAAATAGCTCTATTGCCAGAATATTCTGCAAAGGCATCTCATGCCTCTTGATGATTGTTCCGATTCTTTGGCATCTATAAAAAATTTAACAAAGGCATGTGCATCCTTAAACAATTTGGGCCAATAGAAACCTGATTGTAGAACTTTCTGGGCGATCCTATCTCCCCCGTGATGTCCTCCGTATGGTGACGCGTGACAGTCATGCAATATTGCATTCATCTCTTCTTCTGGAACAAATCTTCACACCAACTGATCTACGCATAGCCGATATAAGAATGACTCATCCCACATATAAAACCTCACATCATGTAGGAACCTTCTTCTATTATCAGGTGTCAATTACGGTGGTGTCACCCCACTTGCAATGAAATTCACATAATTTGCATACCACAGGGCTTCATTTGAGGTGACTCCCAATAACTGCTCATCTGGAAATGTTTCTTTGATAGACCCACCTTCAGCTACATGGCTCCGATTTTTCTAACCTGGACAAGTGATCAGCCACTTGGTTCTCTGTTCCTTTTCGATCTCGGATTTCTAAGTCAAACTCTTGCAAGAGAAGGACCCAACGAATCAGTCTTAGCTTGGCATCTTTCTTCTCAAACAAGTACCTGATAGCTGGATGATCTATGTAGACTATGACTTTGGTCCCCACTAGATATGATCTAAACTTGTCAAACGCCCATACCACTGCAAGCAACTCTTTTTCAGTAACTGTGTAATTCATCTGGACTGGATTCAGTGTTTTGCTTACATAGTAGATGGAGTGAAACATTTTTTTCTCCTTTGCCCCAACACAGCTCCAATAGCTATGTCACTCGCATCACACATCAACTCAAAGGGTTGCTCCCAATCCTGGGCAATGATAATTGGTGCAGTCACTAGCTTTCCTTTCAGCTCCTCAAATGCTTTCAGACAGGCATCATCGAACTTGAAGGAGACATCTTTCTCGAGCAACCTGCACAAGGGAGAGGAAATTTTTGAAAAATCTTTAATGAAACGACGATAAAAACCTGCATGGCCCAAGAAACTGCGAATGCCTTTAACGGACGTTGGCGGGGGAAATTTTTCAATTGCCTCCACCTTTGCTTTGTCCACATGCAAACCATTTTTAGACACCTGGTGCCCCAATACTATACCTTCACATACCATGAAGCGGCACTTTTCCCAGTTTAGCACCAGGTTTGTCTCTTAACATCTAGCAAGTACTTTATCGAGATTCATTAAGCAGTTATCGAAAGAGCACCCAAACATAGAAAAATCATCCATGAACACTTCTACAGATCTTTCAACCATATCAATAAAAATAGCCATCATAGACCTTTGAAAAGTCGCGGGTGCATTACAGAGACCAAAGGGCATTCTCTTGAACGCTTACGTGCCATAGGGACACGTAAATGTGGTTTTCTTTTGGTCCTTTGGGGCTATAGCAATCTGATTATACCCGGAGTAACCATCCAGGAAATAGTAGTATTCCTGGCCTGCTAATCTATAAAGCATTTGATCGATAAAATGGAGAGGGAAGTGGTCCTTTCGGGTGGCACTATTCAATTTTCGGTAATCTATACAAATCCTCCACCCAGTGACAGTCCTTGTGGGAATCAAATCATTATTTTCATTAACAACCACAGTCATCCCCCCTTTCTTATGTACACATTGAACGGGGCTTACCCGTCTGCTATCGGAGATTGGAAATACAATACCTGCATCGAGCCACTTAATCACTTCTTTTCTTACCACTTCTTTCATGATTGGGTTGAGTCGTCGTTGTTGCTCTACACTAGGCTTGTGCCCGTCCTCCATGAGGATCTTATGCATGTAAAAAGCTGGACTAATGCCTTTGATGTCAGACATTGTCCGCCCAAGTGCTCGCTTGTGCTCACGTAGCACCCTCAACAGCTTCTCTTCCTGCAATTTAGACAATTCAGAAGAAACAATAATAGGTAAAGTGTCAGAGTCACCCAAATAAGCATATTGAAGGTGAGGGGGCAACGGTTTAAGCTCTAATTTTGGCACCTCCTCAATTGACGATTTGGGGGTGGCGATCTGGCCTATTCATTGGCTCAAAGCGGTGTATCCCATGCATGTAAGCACAAGATGTATCCGGGATGTGCATCATCTCCTCAACCTCCTTATCGTTTACCATGCTATTGAACAACATAAGTGTTTTCTCTGGAGAGTCGTCTAGATACACACTCGTGTCAAGAATTTGCTCATCAACCTCAACAACAGATATCATTGATAGCTCCTCATAGTGGCGGGGGAGTTGGATTGCTTTGTACACATTAAAGACTGCTTCCTCGTCATCCGCCCTCAAAATCATTTTCCCCTCTCTCACCTTGATAATTGCATCACCAGTAGCCAAGAGAGGTCGCCCCAATATGATTGGGACCAGTTCATCAGCCTCATAATCCAGGATAATGAAGTCAGCTGGGAAGATAAATTTTCCAATTTGCAGCAATGTATCTTCAATCACACCCTCGGGGTGTTCTATAGATCTATCAGCCAGCTGCAACATCATAGTAGTTGGCCTTGGAGCTGCCAAGCCCAATTTCTTGAACAAAGATAAGGGCATCAGATTTATACTCGCCCCAAAATCACAAAGAGCACAACCCACATCAATATTACCAATGCGCACCGGAATGGTGAAACTGGCAGGATCCTTATGCTTTTGAGGAAGCTTGTTCTGGACCCATTGAAGTGCACTCCTCAGTAAGTGCCACTATCTCAAATTCATTCAATCTTCTCTTGTGAGCCACTATATCCTTTATGTACTTAGCATACTTTGGAATTTCACGTAGTATATCAACAAGTGGAATATTTAATTGAACTTGGCTCAACATGGAGAGAAATTTGCCGAACATACAATCATCATTTTTTTTTGCAATCTCTAGGGGAAAGGTGGTGGTGGTCTTGTAGCCTCCACTGGCTCTGGAATTGCATCTGTATTCTTCGATTCATGAGTTTCCTTAGGTATCAACTCCACTTCGGGTGTGGCTTTATCTTTTCTTTTCTTTGGCACTTCCTCTATCTCTCTCCCATTTCTGAGTGTAACTGTATTCACTTGAGGTAAGCAACCCCCACTTCCCCAACCAAGAGGTTGTGAGTTCAAGTCTCCCCAAGAGCAAGGTGGGAAGTTCTTGGAGGGAAGGATGTCGAGGGTCTATTTTGGAAATAGACTCTCTACCCCAGGGTAGGGGTAAGGTCTGCGTACACACTACCCTCCCCATACCCCATTAAGTGAGATTATATTGGGTTGTTGTTGTTGTTGTATCACTGGGGAGAGCGCCTGCAGGTCTGGTGTTCTGATTCCTTGCCAACTACCCCATCTGCCTTTCAAGATTTTTTGAATCGGCTCTGAGCTGCTGATTGTCAAGCAACAACTTCTTTAGAAAATAATTTGTACTCTCTTCCATTTGTTAGGGTGGCTTCAGAGGTGTATTGAGATTCACTTGGGGTCTAAAGTGATTTTGATTCTGCTGATTTCCACTCCATGAGAAGTTGGGATGATTCTTCCAAATTGGATTGTAAGAATTCCTGTATTGTGCATGTTGATTCGGTGGACCTCTATTTTGCTACCCCACATAGTATATGGATTCAAGATTCATAGGGCACATGTCACTCATATGATTGTCACCACATAATTTGCAGCAAAAAGCCATTTGTTGTACATGTTGCATTGGTTGTGGTTGCTGCACGTCATCCTAGTCATCTGATTAGCCAAGTTTGCAATAATGACTCTCATGTCTGTCAAGTCGTCGAGCTCAAGTACTCCAACTGCTTTCTGCTTAATTGCCTTTCATAAATCACCCTCACCTTGCAAATTATGATTGTTAGTAGTGAAGTTATTTAGCAAGTTTTGGATTTCACTGTACGGTTTGGCCATGTAGCTACCCCCACAAGCTGAATCAATATTCATCTTTGAGGCGTCATCTAACCCATCCACGAAAGTGTGACCCAATACCTCGTCAGTTTGGCAATGATGTGGACAGTCTCTGAGCATCTTCTTATACCTTTCCCATGATTGACGAAGTGTTTCGCCATCTCGTTGTTCAAACCGAAGAATTTGACTCCTCAATACCTTTGTTTTCTTAGTAGGGAAAAACTTGATTAAGAATTTCCTTTCTAGATCATCCCAAGTGCGGATTGAGTTTGCAGGCTCCTTCTGCAACCACTCTTTAGCATCCCCAAGCAGTGAAAAGGGGAAAAGTGTCAGCCTGACATAGTCCTTGGAAACATTCAGATAATTGTTAGTGTCCGAAATTTCCAAGAAATTCTGAATATGCCTCTGCGGATCTTCATGAGATAGACCCACATATTGCCCTGTGGACTGGATCAGCTACACCATCTACTGTTTGAGTTCAAAGTGCCCTATGATATCAGGCTTCACAATAGCCTGAGTCATATTAGCAAGACCGGGCCTTGCGGCTTCAATAACCGCGCGTTCCTCATTCCCTTCCATCTCTATTGGCTGTGGTTGGACTATTATGTCAAACTCTCCTTCAATTATGGTTCTTGCGCCTACTTCCCTTCTCACTCTGTGAAGTGTTCTTTCAATTTCAAGATCAAGGGGAAGTAGATTGTTTGCGCTTCGGCTCCTCCGCAATCAAAAGAAAAGCCGGTGTTCACACAAACCAGGTAAACTAAAAATTAAAGCTTGAACAAATAATCAATAAAAGCTTAACTCAGTCTAGTAGCTAATTTCTAAGTCCCCGGCAACGGCTCCAAAAACTTGTTGCGATCAAAACACTCACGCAAGTGCACACGATCGTCAAGTAATAAAGTAGTGAGTAGAGTATCGTTCCCACGAAGACTTATGATTAACTTTTGAATGATTCAACTCAATTAACTTATTGGTCCAAGAGATTTCTCACAAAATATAGTTGTCTCTAATTTACTACCTAAAAATATCAATAAGTAAAATAACTAGAATAATCAACCAAACAAATAGTAATTTCGATTAACAATCAATAGAGGGATATATTCCAGGGTCACAGGTTAGGTAACAATCATGTTGCGTTCTTGGATTAAAGTAACTAATTGATTTATCTGGGTTATTGATTGACAGGGTTGATAATGCTCAAAAGGATCTTTCGATTCCTTACTCACCTATTCAAATTAACTCAATGCCTATATGTCTATGGAATTAAGATTAATAAGAAGGCGTTTACAGTTCCTGTATTTCAACCAAGCAAGGTTATTAGGTATATGTCTATCCTAATTGTGAATCTGTTCCCCGATGCAGGGTTCTAGAACTTGCTCTATTTAATACTATATGCAATCCAAAGTTCCCACTTTCTAGTTCAACTCTAGATTCGTAGATAGTATTTTACAGTTAGCTACTCAGCAAAATAATTAAGAACAGAATTAGATAAATAACCCAATATGATAAAATCAACTTCGTTAAATTAAACTATGAACAACAAAAATCATTTTTCACCCATGACCCTAGAACAACGGGTTTTAGCTACTCATAGTCGTGTTCATATCAATAATGTTTAATTCCATTCAAAACGTAAAAACAAGAAGAAGAAAAGAAGAACTTGATGTTGGATTTTCCTCCTTGCCTCTTGCCTCTATGTTTCTTGCACTAAACTATGGAAACCTTGATATTTAACTCCTTGGGCGAGCTTGACTGTATATGGATCAAGTGGATTTTCCTCCAAATTTCTAATTTTTCCCCTAACAGGTCTTTTTCGGACTGGGATTAGCACGACTTCGCGCTAACTTCGTGCTAGAGCTCGCGCTAGTTTCCTGACATTCTGCCTCCAGCTTCTAGACTAGCGCGACTTCGCGCTAGTCTGGACCATTATTTCTTCGATTTTTTGTTTCATCCTTGCGCGCACTCAGCTCCGAGGGGTCTTCCTTGCTCTAATGTAGCTCCAATCATAACTTTAAAGCACCATATAGGCTCACCATCCTACAATCTGTAAAATTCACAATTATAGCCTATTTTTTATCATTTAACCATATTATGACATTGAAACATAACCAAGCGGGAGTATAAACAATCATCAAATCAACTAGACTTAACCTATTATCAATTATCCTAAACAACCGGCCTTGATTTGATCTGTTCCAAGATTATCACCACGATCTTCGGCATGTCACGGATATCTCGCATTTCCATTATTATACAGTCATCGATCTTGCCCGCTGTCTGTCCCATTTGGCCTCGATCACTACTGGCCTCGATCTCAACAGGCATCTCGAATTCCGAACTCAGTACCTATTCTTCGTGCCTCGCTGTGCAGTCTTCGATCCTTCATCCCGGCCCCGGTAAATCAGTAAAAGGCCCGATTTTAGCCATGTACAACTAGCAAGACTTAGATTATGGAAATCAGAAATTTTAGAGAAGAAAAACCAAACTAAATAAGGAAATCCAACTTTAGTCAAATAAATTAGTAATAAAATGGTTAAAATGTTAGCAACTTACTTTAATTAGGTATGAAACTATTTTGGGGGATTATCGGGATACGATATATTTTTCTCTTTCTCATTATGCAAGTTATTAGGGAAACTCTACTTGGTGGACATTTTTCCTTTATATACCTTGATATAAGTTTTAAAAATAATATTATATAAAGTTTAAGTTTTTGTCTGAATAAGAAAAATATGCCAATATTGTTTGCCGAAGGAATTTACTATTAAATGTGAAAAGGAAAAATTTTCCATAAATCAAACTTATAGAATCATTTAGTTCATTTTTGGCTGTTGATGAAGATCAAGCTGGTCATCTTTCTATTCAAAAGGTGAATAGGATATATTTTTTAAATTCAAAAGATTAAGGGCTTAAATGATAGTTGCTCGACTTGATAATATGTCAAAAAGCTAAAATAAGATTTTGGATGTTGCCAACTTTATCTTGATTGTGTTGAAATATAAATAGTGTTGTTGTTAAATATTTGTTTGGACCTTATAGAGTAATCATATGGTGAAAGAATTTCTGTGCATATTATTTTTGTGCTCTTTGTGTGTTTGTATTTTCTAACACTTGTTCCAGAGGTATTCAGAGTGGTGGGTCGATGATCTTACTGGGTTATATTTACGTATAACTCACTCCTTACCTGCATATCCATGCAGATACTATTGGTGAAAACGGAGCTTGTAGCCGACGAGTTCGCTAGAGTTGATTAAGTCATTGAGGTGAGTCGCCGCATTGTTCGTGGAAGCTGACCAAAGAGTCTTTATCATTTATTCATATGGGGTCTTTTATAATTCTCTTAGATGCTCCATGGTCTAGTGTGAGACTTGAGTTAGAGTGTTAACTTTATATTTTGAGATATTAATTGTTCGTAATAGTAATCAGATTAGTTGGATACTCATTTAATTAATCAAATGCTGTAAATTAATGGCTAAGGTAAGAAAGTATGGTTCGCCAGCAGGTGGTATTAGCTGGGTGCCAGTCACATCTAGGGGGTAGTTTGGGATGTGACAAAGTTGGTATCAGAGCCTAGGCTTTAAGTCCCGGGTCATGAAGCAATGTTTAGCAGAGTCTTGCTCATGGGTATGTAAGCGACCATACTTATGATCTTGAGGCTACTAAGCATTTAGGATGTTTTCCCTTCTTTCATTCCTCATTCGTGCGTTAAACTGAATTGTGTTTATTCTATGGTGTCCCTTTAGCAAATGGCTAGGTAGCATGTATTCTTCTCTGTTGGACGACATAGTTGATTTGGAAGTTTCTAACTAAATATGGACGATTGAGAGTGGCCTTGAATACATGAAATTTTATGCGCGTTGCTGATAGTTGGAATTTTACTTGTTTTAAATTTTTGGATAACTTTATTTCGAAGAACATGTGCAAAAATTCTAAAAAAAAAAGTTTAAAAGTTAGTCAAATTTTTTAATGTTGAGAATCAATGTGAATAGTAAAGTGGTCTAAGGATTTGATTTTTCCTGAGAGCGGCTTATTCAATATTTGAAGTTGTGGATACAACTCCATGTTATGAGTATTTGGAGAAGAAAATAATTGAACGCGGAAAGAGTGTAAGATAAAAATAGCTTAAACACATTTAGACTGTTAGGCTAGGTGTGAAAGACAATATGAGAAAGGTTCTTATAAGGTTATAAGCATAATATTTTTTTTAGTGATTTGAGATTACTAGTGATATTGTGATGGTGACATTATAAGTGTAATTGTGGCATGACTATCCTAATTTAAGTGCATTGAGTATGACCTTGATAGTGGCGTTATGTGATATAAAAGGTACAACATATTCTATTTATGGTCCATTAATGAATTTTGATTTGTGAAAGAAAGTAAGACTTAAGTATAACGTTGTGACGACCTAAAGGGTCATTACCTATTTCTTCATTCGTTCCGTGCTTTCGAGACCTTGAAAACCTTACTTTTACTTGCCTCGATTGGCGTGCGCAGTCCGAGCGCGTAGCCGGAAAGTTTTTATGTTGAAATATATAAAATCTATGAAAAATTTGAAGAATTTTGATATTAATATGATTAAAGTTGACTTTGGTCAACGTTTTGGGTAAATGGACCCGGACCCATGATGTGACGGTCCCGGAGGGTCCGTGGAAAAATATGGGACTCGGGAATGTGCCCGGAGTCGAAATTTGAGGTCTAGAACCCGAGTAAAAGAATTTTTCTGTTAAATTATTTTTCTTTAATTATTAAGGAAAATAGAAATGAAAATTGATTAAAAGAGTATGGTATCGAGCTCTTATTTTGGTTCCGATGCCCGGTACAGGTCTTAAATATTGTTAAGCACTTCCTATAAAGTTTGGTCGAAATTGGACGTCGTTTGACGTGTTTCGGACCTAATTATCTAAAGTTAGAAGTTTAAGAAGTTTGAAATGAAAATGATGATTTTGAGACTTGATTCATTGATTTTGATATTGTTTTGGCAATTTGATCGCTCGAGTAAGTTCGTGGGATGTTCTTAAGTTAGTGTGTGTGTTTGGTTGGGAGCCCCGAGGGCTCGGGAGTGTTTCAGAGGTGGTTTGGGGTGTTTTTGGCCTTAGAGAATGTTGCTGATATTCTGCTGTCAGTGCCCAGGTATTTCCTTCTATGCGATCGCACAGGCTAGGCCGCGATCGCATAGAGCAAGGTGCAGAGTTCTGAAGTCCTTCTATGCGATCGCATTCTCCCTCCGCGATCGCATAGTGCAAAGTCCAGCCCCCTTTCTTTCCTTTTATGCATTTGCAACTGCCTCTCTGCGATCGCAGAGCACTGTCCCCTCTACTCTATGCGATCGCACTCCTTTCTCCACGATCGAAAAGAGCATTTTTGCCCAGTTATTTTAATGCTTAAAAACAGAACATTACCCATGGGATTTCCTTCACTTTTCTCACGAGTTCCTCTCTCTAACACTCCATAGGCGATTTTGAAGAGCTTCTTTCTCCATAGCTTCTTAGGTAAGTGTTCCTAACTTCATTCCCTCTTAATTTCTTCAACTGATCACTAATTTCCTAGCCCTAAATCATGAATTCAAAGTAGAAATTAGGGGTTTTAGGTAGAGTTAGGGTTTGGGGAATTTTGGGTGATTCAACCACAATTTTGGGTTGAATTTTAAAACAAATTATATATTTGAACTCGTGGGGTTATGGGTGACTAGGTTTTGGTCTGAGACTCGTGTTTGGACCATGTGGGCCCGGTGTCAAATTTTGGTATTTTTGTAAGAATGCTAGAAAACTCATTTCTAGGCCATGAGATTATGTTGTTGAGCCTTTATTGATATTATTGAATTAATTATGCCTATATATCGTTGTTTCGGAGTCGGATTTTAGAGAAAAGGCGGTAAATGAGGATTGATTGCTATTCTTTGGACCGAGGTAAGTGTTTGATCTAACTTTGGCTTGAGGGAATAGGATTAGAGTGCTATTAATTGTTAATTGCTAAATTATCGAGTATGGTGTAGAGGTATGGTGACGAGTATCTATACACCGGTGTCTAGCATGACCGTCGATCTTTGTTTGTGCTTATTTCGGTATTTTTTGGGACCCTTCTAGGCTAAATTAATGATTTCTACCTAATGTGAAGAGTATGAGGATTAAATTGTGAATTGTGAATTCTTTGGAGCGTTGGCTCAAACGATAAAAATACTATTGAGTAAGAAATGAAAGAAATGGAAAGAGATATGTTTAATCCCTTGCCGGGATGATTTGAGTATATTGATTATCTCTCGTGCCGGGATGTGAAAGTTATTATTATTGCTCCCTTGCCGGGATTTTAGTTGTTTAATTGTGTTTTCCCTTGCTGGGACATATTCTTATTATTGTTCATTCCCTTACCCTTTTGGTTGAGATTGTTGTTTGGGTGAGGAAGAGTGATAATGCACGAAGGGTTATTCTGTGCCATATTTTGATTATATTTGCACGAAGGGTCATTCCGTGCCATGTTTTGATTATATTTGCATGAAGGGTCATTCCGTGCCATGTTTTGATTATATTTGCATGAAGGGTCATTCTGTGCCATGTTTTGATTATTATGCATGAAGGGACATTCCGTGCTCTGATTTGACTATAATTGCACGAAGGATCTTTCCGTGCCATGAAATGAGAGTTATGTGAGGAAAAGCTCGAAGGATGATGCCGTGCATTTTATTTGATTGCTTTGGGTGAGGATGAGAGCAAAAGCACGAAAGTTGATGCCGTGCAACTGTTGGATTTCTTGTTTTGTTAATTATTGTTGTGCCCTGTTTCTTATTTAAGTTGATAACTTTTATATCCGGATTGTACTCCCCCATAGCATGCTTCCCTCCCTTTTAACTATTTACTTTTGATATTCTTTCCTTTTATTGCACACATATATATATATTGAACTGCACATGTTGATTTTGTAGTCCTATCTAACCTCGTCACTACTTCGCGGGGGTTAGGCCAGGCACTTACCAACACATGGGGTCGGTTGTGTTGATGCTACACTTCTGTGCTTTTTGCACATATCACGATACCGGAGCAGCTTTGGACTACAGCAGTAGCACATTGAGTGGGAGCTGACTTCAGTCCAGGGACTACGAGGTAGCCTAGCTGGCGTTCGCAAGCTGGAGTCCCTTTCTATATTTCTAGTTTTTTCATTGTACCGAGACAGACATTATGTATTTTTCTATTCGAACTTGTTTGTAGCACTCTTTAGAGGTTCGTGAGATAGCGACTCCAGTCTTAGGTAGTGAAATATTTAACTTTCGCATTGTTGGTTTTCGGTTATTTATGTTATAAAAGACTTCCGCTTTATTTAAAGGTTTGTTATTGTTATTACTGTTGTGTTGTTATCCGAAAAGGTTTTAATGCTTGGCTTGCCTAGCTTAGACAGTAGGCGCCATCATGACTCCCGATGGTGGGAAATCCGGGTCGTGACAAGTTGGTATCAGAGCTCTAGGTTTCAAAGGTCTCGCTACTCACGGACAAACTTGGAGGGTCTGAGGGAAAAGTTTCACTTTTGTTCTTTCTTGTCGTGTGATTTTGTTTCTCAAATACTGATTGTCTTTCTACTCTGTTCTTTCGCAGATGGAGAGAACACGTGCTTCATCTTCTACCGCGCAGCAGCCCGAGCCCCCAGCAGTAGCTCCTACAAGGGGCAGAGGCCGAGGCCGTGCCAGAGGCCGAGGTAAGGGTAGAGCTCAGCCCCGGGCAGTAGTCCTAGAGGTGGAGCCTCATATTGACTATGATGAGGAGGTTCCATCTCCAGCATCTCTAGTGGGCCCAGCTCAGGTCCCAAGAGGGGTCATGGTCACCCCGGATCTTTAGGACGCTCTAGTCAGATTGACAGGCTTTATGGAGAGTGTCACTAGAGCGTGTTTGCTGCATGTAGCACCAGCCATTTCTCAGACTGGAGGAGGAGTTCAGACTCCTGCTACACGTAGTCCGGAGCAGGTAGCTCCCCAGACTCATGCCCCAGTGGTTCAGCCAGCGGTGGCAGTTCAGCCAGGTATTGCGGCCCAGGCCGGCGATGGAGCGGCTATGTCTTCGAATGCTTTGTGGAGACTTGATCGGTTCTCCAAGCTCTTCACCACCACCTTCAGCGGTGCTTCATCAGAGGATCCACAGGATTTCTTATTCAGCTGTCATGAGATCCTTAGGACCATAGGTATAGTGGAGACTAATGGGGTCGATTTTTCCACCTTCCGGCTTGCAGGATCCGCCAAGACTTGGTGGAGGGATTATTGCCTATCTAGACCAGCAGGGTCTCCAGCATTGACATGGGATCAGTTCGCGAAGTTGTTTTTGGAGAAGTTTCTCCCAGTCACTCAGCGGGAGGAACTTCGCATGTAGTTTGAGCGCCTCCAGCAGCGCTCCATGACAGTTACATAGTATGAGACTCGGTTTATTGATTTGGCACGCCATGCTATTGTGATACTCCCCACAGAGCAAGAGAGGGTTCGGAGATTTATTGATGGATTGATTCAGTCGATCCATCTCCAGATGGCCATGGGAGTTGGTAGTGATATTTTCTTTCAGGAGGCGGCCAATGCGGCCCGCAGAGTCGAGATGGCCCTCGCACGGGGAGGTTGTCAGATGTCGGATAAGAGGCTTCATCATTCTGGTAGGTTCAGTGGTACCTCGTCTAGAGGTAGGGATTCCTAGGTAGAGGTCATTCACCGAGGCTGTTTTAGTCAGCGCTCCAGGTTTCTCATGGTACTCCAGGCAGCGGTGGTTCTCACCAGCATTATTTAGCTCAGCAGCCTATCAGTGCACCCCCACTTCAGAGCCTCAGGGGAGGACATTCAGGTCGACAGGGCCAGCAGTTGCAGCAGCCGAGGTCTTGTTATGGTTGTGGTGACCCCGGTCACATTGTCAGGTTTTTCCCTTGAGCCTCGGGTAGATCTCAGCAACAGGGTTCTCGGCCCATGATTCAGGCATCAGGTTCCACAGCTCGCCCAGCCAGCTAGAGGCGGGGGTAGGGATCATAGAGGTGGAGGTAGAGACCGTAGAGGTAGAGCTCGGACCGGCAGAGGTAGGGGTCAGCCAGTAGCCGATCGTCCCAGAGACATAGTTCAGGGAGGTGGGGACTAGCCCCGGTGTTATGCTCTGCCAGCCAGGCCAGAGGCTGAGTCTTCAGATGCTGTTATTACAGGTACTATTCTGGTTTGTGATAGGGATGCTTCAGTGCTATCTGACCCTAGGTCTACGTATTCATATGTGTCGTCTTATTTTGCACCCTACTTGGCTATGCCTAGTGATGCTTTTGGTATCCTTGTTTCTGTATCTACACCGGTGTGTGATTATATAGTGGTCGATCAGTTCATCATTCCTATGTGGTAGTGTTTGAGGGTCTTGAGACTCGTGTTGATTTATTACTTATAGACATGGTAGATTTAGATGTTATATTGGGGATAGATTGGTTGTCCCCGTATCATGCTATCTTGGATTATCACGCCAAGACCGTGACCTTGGCTTTGCCAGATTTGCCCTGATTGGAGTGGAGAGGGACCCTAGGTCTTGCCACCCGTAGTGTTATTTCATATGTAAAGGCTCGACACATGGTCGAGAAGGGGTGTTTAGCTTATTTGGCATATGTTCGTGATTCCAGTGCAGAGGTTCCTTTTATTGACTCTGTTCCTATTGTTCGGGAGTTCCTCGAGGTTTTCCCTTCAAACCTGTCGGGTATGCCGCCCGACAGGGATATTGATTTCTGTATTGATCTGGCCCTAGGAACGCAGCCCATTTCTATTTCGCCGTATCGCATGTCCCCGCCAGAGTTGAAAGTGTGAAAGGATCAGTTGCAGGATTTGCTAGAGAAGGGTTTTATCAGGCCTAGTGTTTCTGCTTGGGGGTGCCAGTGTTATTTATGAAAAAAAAGGATGGATCGATGAGGATGTGCATTTATTACCGGCAATTGAACAAGGTGACAATAAAGAACAAGTATCCACTTTCGAGGATTGATGATTTGTTTGACCAGCTTCAGGGTGCGAAGATGTTTTCAAAGATATACTTGAGATCTGGCTACCATCAACTGAAGATTAGGGTGTTTGATGTCCCTAAGATGGTATTTCGCACTCGGTACGGGCATTATGAGTTTTTGGTCTTGTTATTTGGGTTGACCAATGCCCCAACAACATTTATGGAGTTGATGAACCGAGTATTCAGGCCTTGTCTAGACTTGTTCGTGATAGTGTTTAATGATGATATTCTGGTGTACTCCCGCAGCCAGGAGGAGAACGAGCAGTACCTCAGAGTGGTTCTTCAGACTCTGAAGTATATTCAGTTGTATGCTAAGTTCTTGAAGTGCGAGTTCTGGTTGAGTTCGATTGCATTTCTGGGTCATGTTGTATCAGCAGAGGGTATTCAGGTGGACCCGAAGAAGATTGAGGCAGTCAAGAATTGGCCTCGACCAGCTTCAGCGATCGAGATTCGGAGATTCTTGGGGTTAGCAGGTTATTATCGTCAGTTCGTGAAGGGGTTTTCATCTATAGCAGCCCCGATGACCAGATTGACCCAAAAGGGTGCCCAGTTCAGGTGGTCAGATGAGTGTGAGGAGAGCTTTCAGAAGCTCAAGACAGCTCTGACTACGGCACCAATATTGGTTTTGCCCACTAGTTCAGGGCCTTATATAGTTTATTGTGATGCCTCTCGTATTGGGCTTGGTGCGGTATTGATGTAGGGTGGCAGAGTCATTGCTTATGCTTCGAGGGAATTGAAGATACAACGAGAAGAATTATCCTTTCCATGATCTAGAGTTGGCATCCATTATTCAAGCTTTGAAGATTTGGATGCATTACTTATGTGGTGTGACGTGCGAGGTGTACACGGATCACAAGAGCCTTCAGTACTTGTTCAAGAAAAAGGAGTTGAATTTGAGGCAGAGGAGGTGGTTGGAGTTGTTGAAATATTATGATATTACTATTTTGTACCACCCATGGAGAGCCAATGCAGTGGCCGATGCTTTGAGCAGGAAGTCCGCCAGCATGGGTAGTCTTGCTTATGTTCCGGTCAACCAGAGGCCACCTGCTTTGGATATTCAGGCCTTGGCTAATCGATTTGTGAGGTTGGACATCTCTGAGACTAGCAGAGTATTAGTTTGTACGATCGCATGTTCTTTATTATTGGAGCGTATCCATGATCGGCAGTTGATGACCCCCATTTATGTGTCATGAGAGACACGGTGCAGCGTGGAGGTGCAACGAAGGTGACTTTAGATGATGATGGTGTTTTGAGGTTGCAGGGGCGAGTTTGTGTGCCCAATGTCGATGGGATTCAAGAGTTGATATTAGCGGAGACCCATATTTCGTAGTATTATATTCACCCGGGCACCGCGAAGATGTATCAGGACTTGAGACAGCATTATTGGTGGCGTAGGATGAAAAAAGATATTGTTGCATATGTGGCTCGGTATTTGGACTGTCAGCAGGTCAAGTATGAGTATTAGAGGCCTGGTGGTTTGTTTCAGAGGATTGAGCTTCCTGAGTGGAAGTGGGAGAGGATTACCCTGGATATTGTTACCGGGCTTCCGATGACTCGGAAGAAGCTTGATGCTATTTGGGTCATTGTTGATAGGCTGACCAAGTCAGCGCATTTCATTCCTGTTGCAGCCACTTATTCATCAGAGAGGTTAGCTGAGATCTACATCCGAGAGATTGTTCGCCTTCATGGGGTGCCGGCATCTATCATTTCGGACCGGGGTACGCAGTTCACCTCGTGTTTCTGGAGACCAGTTCAGCAGGAGTTAGGCACCCAGGTTCAGTTGAGCACAACATTCCATCCTCAGATGGACGGTCAGTCCGAGAGGACTATTCAGATATTAGAGGATATGCTCCAAGCATGTGTCATTGATTTTGGAGGCTCTTGGGACCAGTTTTTGCCTTTAGCAGAGTTCGCCTACAACAACAGCTACCAGTCCAGCATTCAGATGGCTCCATATGAGTCATTGTACGGTAGGCGATGTCGATCTCCAGTCAGATGGTTTGAGCCGGGAGAGGCTGGATTATTGGGTACAGATTTAGTCCAGGAGGCTTTGGATAAGGTCAAGATCATTCAAGACAAGCTTCGTTCGGCTCAGTCGCGACAAAAGAGTTATGTGGATCGCAAGGTTTGAGATGTAGCTTTCATGGTTGGTGAGCGAGTATTGCTTCATGTGTTGCTTATGAAGGGCGTGATGAGATTTGGGAAGAAGGGAAAGCTTAGCCCTAGGTTCATTGGCCCATTTGAGATTCTAGATCGTGTGGGAGAGGTGGCTTATAGACTTGCCTTGCCACCTAGCTTGTCAACCGTGCATCCAGTGTTTCATGTGTCCATGCTTAGGAGGTATCACGACGATCCAGCCCACGTGTTAGATTTTAGCACTATCCAGTTGGACAAGGACCCGTCTTACGAGGAGGAGCCCATAGCTATCCTAGACCGGCAGGTTCAACAGTTGAGGTCGAAGAGTTTTCCTTCAGTGCGTGTCCATTGGAGAGATTAGCCTCCTGAGGCATCGACCTGGGAGTCTGAGTCCGATATGCGGAGCCATTATCCTCATCTATTTCCTGACTCAGGTACTTCTTTCATTTGTCCGTTCGAGGACGAACGGTTGTTTTAAAGGTGGAGGATGTGATGACCCAAAGGGTCATCACCTGTTTTCTCATTCGTTCCGTGCTTCTGAGGCCTTGAAAACCTCACTTGTACTTACCTCAATTAGCGTGCGCAGTCCGGACGCGTAGCCGAAAAGCTTTTATGTTGAAATATCTAAAATATGTGAACAATTTGAAGAATTTTGATATTAATATGATTAAAGTTGACTTTGGTCAATGTTTTGGCTAAACGGACCCGCACCCGTGATGTGACGGTCCCGGGGGGTCCATGGAAAAATATGGGACTCGGGCATGTGCCCGGAGTCGAAATCTGAGGTCTAGAACACGAGTAAAAGAATTTTTCTGTTAAATTATTTTTCTGTAATTATTAAGGAAAACGAAAATGAAAATTGATTAAAAGACTATGGTATCGGGCTCGTATTTTGGTTCCAATGCCCGGTACAGGTCTTAAATATGTGTTAAGCGCTTCCTATGAAGTTTGGTCGAAATCGGACGTCGTTTGACATGTTTCGGACCTAATTATCTAAAGTTAGAAGTTTAATAAGTTTGAAATGAAAATGATGATTTTGAGGCTTGATTAATTGATTTGATGTTGTTTTGGCGATTTGATCGCTCGAGTAAGTTCGTGGGATGTTGTTAAGTTAGTGTGTGTGTTTGGTTGGGAGCCCCAAGGGCGCGGGAGTGTTTCGGAGGTGGTTCGGGGTGTTTTTGGCCTTAGAGAATGTTGCAGATATTCTGCTGTCAGTGCCCATGTATTTCCTTCTATGCGATCGCATAGGCAAGGCCGCGATCGCATAGAGCAAGGTGCAGAGTTCAGAAGTCCTTCTATGTGATCGCATTCTCCCTCCGTGATCGCATAGTGCAAAGTCCAGGCCCCTTTCATTCCTTCTATGCGTTCGTAACTGCATCTCTGCGATCGCAGAGCACTGTCCCCTCTACTCTATACGATCGCACTCCTTTCCCCGCGATCGCATAGTGCACTTTTGCCCAGTTATTTTAATGCTTAAAAACAGAACAGTACCCACAGGATTTCCTTCACTTTTCTCACGAGCTCCTCTCTCTAACACTCCATAGGCAATTTTGAAGAACTTCTTTCTCCATAGCTTCTTAGGTAAGTGTTCCTAACTTCATTCCCTCTTAATTTCTTCAACTGATCACTAATTTCCTATCCCTAAATCATGAATTCAAAGTAGAAATTAGGGGTTTTGGGTAGAGCTAGGGTTTTGGGAATTTTTGGTGATTCAACCTCAATTTGGGGTCGAGTTTTAAAATAAATTATATATTTGAACTCGTAGGGTTATGGGTGACTAGGTTTTGGTCCGAGCCTTGTGTTTGGACCATGTGGGCCCGGTGTCGAACTTTGGTATTTTTAGAAGAATGCTAGAAAACTCATTTCTTGGCCATGGGATTATGTTGTTGAGTCTTTATTGATATTATTGAATTAATTATGCCTAGATATCGTTGTTTCGGAGTCGGATTGTAGAAGAAAGGCGGTAATTGATGATTGATTGCTATTCTTTGGACCGAGGTAAGTGCTTGATCTAACTTTGGCTTGAGGAAATAGGATTATAGTGTTATTAATTGTTAATTGCTAAATGATCGAGTACGATGTATAGGCATGGTGACGAGTATCTATACACCGGTGTCTAGCATGACCATGGGTCTTTGTTTGTGCTTATTTCGGTATATTTTGGGACCCTTCCAGGCTAAATTAATAATTTCTACCTAATGTGAAGAGTATCAGGATTAAATTGTGAATTCTTTGGAGCGCTGGCTCAAACGATAAAAATACTATTGAGTAAGAAATGAAAGAAATGGAAAGAGAAATGATTAATACCTTGCCGGGATGGTTTGAGTATATTGATTATCTCCCTTACCGGGATGTGAAAGTTGTTGTTATAGCTCCCCTGCCGGGATTTTAGTTGTTTAATTGTGTTTTCCCTTGTTGGGACATATTCTTATTATTGTTCATGCCCTTACCCATTTGGTTGAAATTGTTGTTTGGGTGAGGAAGAGTGATAATGCACGACGGATCATTCCGTGCCATGTTTTGATTATATTTGCACGAAGGGTCATTCCGTGCCATGTTTTGATTATATTTTCACGAAGGGTCATTCCGTACCATGTTTTCATTATTATGCACGAAGGGACATTCCGTGCTCTGATTTGACTATAATTGCACGAAGGATATTTTCGTGCCATGAAATAAGAGTCATGTGAGGAAAAGCACGAAGGGTGATGCCGTGCATTTTATTTGATTGCTTTGGGTGAGGATGAGAGTAAAAGCACGAAGGTTGATGCTGTGCATGTCATGATCCGGATTTATTCCACCATCGGGCGTCGTGATGGCGCCTACTAACGTATCTAGGCCAACCAAACATTTCACATTCTCTAACCAACCTTAACAATATAATATTCTAACAACAATTAAATAAGTGCGGAAGACTTTAGGTTTAACAAAACTATAAAAAAATGCGGAAGTTGAAACACATCACTACCCAAAATCTGGTGTCACTAGCTCACGGACTACTATAGAATACTACGACAAGTCTGAATGAAAGAAAAATACATATGTTTGTTTCGGTACAATGAAAACAAACTGAAATAAAGGAAAGGGACTTCGGCCTGCGAACGCCAGCTAGGCTACCTCGAGAGTCCCTGGACTGAAGATAGCTCCCAGATAGAAAGCCTACTGCTGCTGTCCAAAAGCTGCTCCTGGATCTGTGCACAAAGAAATGCACAGAGTGTAGCATCAGCACAACCGACCCCATGTGCTGGTAAGTGCCTGGCCTAACCCCGGCGAAGTAGTGACGAGGCTAGACCGGACTACCAAATCAACCTGTACAATCCTATATACATATATACAATAAAAGGAAAAGAAATGCCGAAACTAAACAGTTAAAAAGGGAGGGAAACATGTTGTGGAGGAGTACGATCTGAGTCTAAAATTTATCAGCGTAATTAAGAAAACAGGGCACAATAATAACTATCAAAGAATAAGAAATTCAATAATTGCACGGCATCAACCTTCGTGCTTTTACTCTCTTTCTCACCCAAGGCAATCGAATAAAATGCACGGCATCACCCTTCGTGCATCCCTCACTTAACTCTCATTACATGGCACGGAATGAACCTTCGTGCAATATATATAATCAAATCAGAGCACGGAATGTCCCTTCGTGCATAAACAATCAAAACATAGCACTGAATGATCCTTCGTGCAAACATAATCAAAAATAGCACGGAATGACCCTTCGTGCAAATATAATCAAAAATAGTACAGAATGACCCTTCGTGCAATATCACTCTTCCTCAGCCAAACAACAGTCATAACCAAACGGGCAAGAGGAATAAACAAATAATAAGAACTATCCCGACAAGGGAACAACACAAATAACCACTAAGTCCCGACAAGGGATCAATAACCACAACATTCACAAACCGACAAGGGCAATACTCAATATATTCAAACCATCCCGACAAGGGATTTAATCACAACTCCTTTCAATACTTTCATCTCCTACTAAATAGCATTTATCACTCGAGCCAACGCTCCAAAATATTGATATTTCACAACTTATCCTCAAATTCTTCACATTTGTAGAAAAACATATTCTAGCTTAGAAGAGTTCCAAATTGTCTCAAAAACAAGTACAAACAAAGACTCACGGTCATGCTAGACTCCGGTGTATAGACACTCGTCACCACGCCTATACACCGCACTCGATCATTTAGCAAATAGTAATTTATAATACTCTAATCCTATTCCCTCAAGCCAAAGTTAGATCAAACACTTACCTCGGTCCGGAAATAGAAATCAAGCCTCTAACACCGCCTTTCCTCTAGAATCCAATTCCGAAACAACGATATCTAGCCATAATTCGATTCAATAGTATCAATAAGAGCTCAAAAACATAATCTCATAGTCTAGAAATAGAATTCCCATCATTCTTCCAAAAATAGCAAAATCCGACACCGCGCCCACATGATCCGAACTCGAGGCTCGGACCAAATTCCAATCACCCATAACCCCACGAGTTCAAATATATAATTTGTTTTAAGATTCGACCTCAAATTGAGGTTGAATCACCCAAAAATTCCCAAAGCCCTCGTTCTACCCATAACCCTTAATTTCTACCTTGAATTCATGATTTAGGGCTAGGAACTTAGTGATTAGATGAAGAAATTAAGAGAGAATGAAGTTAAGAACACTTACCTAGCAAGCTATGGAGGAAAAGGAGCTTGAAAATTGCCTATGGAGTGTTTAAGGGAGGAGCTCGTGTGTTTTGAATGAAAAATCCCGTGGGTACTGTTCTGTTTTGTCACATTAAAATAACTGGGCAAAAATGCTCTATGCGATCGCTGGGGAAGGAATGCGATCGCATTGAGTAGAGGGGACAGTACTCTGCGATCGCAGGGAGTAAGATGCGAATGCATAGAAGGAAAGAAAGGGGGGCTGACTTTGCACTATGCGATCGCGTAGGGAGAATGCGATCGCATAGAAGGACTTCTAAACTCTGCACCTTGCTCTATGCGATCGCGGCCTAGCCTATGCGATCGCCTTGAAGAAAATACCTGGGCACTGACAGCAGAAAATCTGCAACATCCTCTTAGGACAAAAACACTCCGAACCACCCCCGAAATCACTCCCGAGCCCTCGGGGCTCCCAACCAAACACACATACTAACTCAATTTCATCCTATGAACTTGCTCGAGCGATCAAATCGCTAAAATAACATCAAAATCAAAGAATCAACCCCCAAAACTCATAATTTTCATTTCAAAGTTCATAACTTCTAAATTTCCCATTTTTAGTCCGAAACACGTTAAACGACGTCCGTTTTCAACCAAACTTTACAGATAGCGCTTAACGCATATTTTAGACCTGTACCGGGCATCGGAACCAAAATACAAGCCCGATACCTATATTTTCTAGCTCATTTTCATTTCCATTTTTCCTTAATAATTTCAAAAAATAATTTAACAGAAAAATTCTTTTACCGGGGTTCTGGACCTCAGATTTCGACTCCGGGAACATGCCCGAGTCCCATATTTTTCTACCGACCTCCCGGGACCATTACATCACGGGTCCGGATCCGTTTACCCAAAATATCGACCAAAGTCAACTATATCAATATTAATATCATAATTCTTCAAATTTTTCACAGAATTCACATATTTTAACATAAAAACTTTCCAGCTTCGTGCCCGGACTACGCACGTAAATCGAGGCAACTAAAAATGAGGTTTTCAAGGCCTCGGAAGCGCGGAAAAAGGGAGAAATACGTTGATGACCCCTTTGGGTTGTCACATTCTCCACCTCCAAAACAACCGTTCGTCCTCGAACGGACGAAAGAAAGAAGTACCTGAGTCAGGAAATAGTTGAGGGTAACGGCTCCGCATATCAGACTCGGACTCCCAGGTCGATGCCTTAGGAGGCTGACCTATCCACTGAACACGCACTGAAGGAAAACTCTTTGACCTCAACTGTCGAACCTGCCGGTCTAGAAAAGCTACCGGCTTCTCCTCGTAGGACAGATCCTTGTCCAAGTGGACAGTGCTGAAATCTAACACGTGGGTAGGATCTCCGTGATACCTCCGGAGCATAGACACATGAAACACGGGATGGACGGCTGACAAGCTAAGTGGAAAAGCAAGCCTAAAAGCCACCTCCCCCACGCGATCAAGAATCACAAATGGGACAATGAACCTAGGGCTAAGCTTGCCCCTCTTCCCAAATCTCTTTACGCCCTTCAAAGGCGATATACGGAGCAATACTCGCTCACCAACCATGAAATCCACGTCTCGAACCTTGCGATCCGCATAACTCTTTTGCCGTGACTGAGCCGAACGAAGCCTATCCTGAATGATCTTGACCTT
>MU700273.1:83874-96213 GCA_026770625.1 Nicotiana glauca
TGAACCCCTCCTCCAGCCTGAGAAGTGGCTGGTGCTACTGGCAGCAAACCCGCCCTGGTGACACTGTCTATAAAGCCTGCCAGTCGGACTAGAGCATCCTGAAGATCCAGGGTGAACATAACCCCTCCTGGGACCTGAGCTGGGCCCACTGGAGCTGCTGGGGCTGGAACCTCCTCATCATAATCAATATGAGGCTCCACCTCTGGAAATGCTGCCTGGGGCTGAGCTCTGCCCATACCACGGCCTCTGGCACGGCCTCGGCCTCTGCCCCTCGCGGGAGATTTTGCTGGGGGCTGGGGATGCTGTGCGGTAGAAGAAGAAGCACGTGTTCTCGCCATCTGCGAAAGAACGGAGTAGAAGGACAATCAGTATTTGAGAAACAGATTCGCACGACAAGAAAGAACAAAAGTGAAACGTTTCCTAACTCCATAGCCTCTGGGGGATAAATATAGACGTCTTCGTACCGATCCCTCAGACTCTACTAAGTTTGTCCATGAGTAGCGAGACCCATGCAACCTAAAGCTCTGATACCAACTTGTCACGACCCGGATTTATCCCACCATCGGGCGTCGTGATGGCGCCTACTAACGTAGCTAGGCCAGCCAAACATTTCACATTCTCTAACCAACCTCAACAATATAATATTCTAACAACAATTAAATAAGTGCAGAAGACTTTAGGTTTAATAAAATAATAAAAAAATACGAAAGTTGAAACACATCACTACCCAAAATCTGGTGTCACTAGCTCACGGAATACTATAGAATACTACAACAAGTCTGAATGAAAGAAAAATACATATGTCTATTTCGGTACAATGAAAAAAAACTGAAATAAAGGAAAGGGACTTCGGCCTGCGAACGCCAGCTAGGCTACCTCGAGAGTCCCTGGACTGAAGATAGCTCCCAGATAGAAAGCCTACTGCTGCTGTCCAAAAGCTGCTCCTGGATCTGTGCACAAAGAAATGCACAGAGTGTAGCATCAGCACAACCGACCCCATGTGCTGGTAAGTGCCTGGCCTAACCCCGGCGAAGTAGTGACGAGGCTAGACCGGACTACCAAATCAACCTGTACAATCCTATATACATATATATACGATAAAAGGAAAAGAAATACCGAAACTAAACAGTTAAAAAGGGAGGGAAACATGCTATGGGGGAGTACAATCTGAGTCTAAAATTTATCAGCGTAATTAAGAAAACAGGGCACAATAATAACTATCAAAGAATAAGAAATTCAATAATTGGACGGCATCAACCTTCGTGCTTTTACTCTCATTCTCACCCAAGGCAATCGAATAAAATGCAAGGCATCACCCTTCGTGCTTCCCTCACTAAACTCTCATTTCATGGCACGGAATGACCCTTCGTGCAATATATATAATCAAATCAGAGCACGGAATGTCCCTTCATGCATAAACAATCAAAATATAGCACGAAATGACACTTCATGCAAATATAATAAAAAATAGCACCGAATGACCCTTCGTGCAAATATAATCAAAAATAGCACGGAATGACCCTTCGTGCAATATCACTCTTCCTCACCCAAACAACAGTCATAACCAAACGGGCAAGAGGAATAAACAAATAATAAGAACTATCCCGGCAAGGGAACAACACAAATAACCACTAAGTCCCGGCAAGGGATTAATAACAACAACTTTCACAAATCGACAAGGGCAATACTCAATATATTCAAACCATCCCGGCAAGGGATTTAATCACAACTCCTTTCAATACTTTCATCTCCTACTCAATAGCATTTATCATTCGAGCCAACGCTCCAAAATATTGATATTTCACAACTTATCCTCAAACACTTCACATTTGTAGAAAAACATATTTTAGCTTAGAAGAGTTCCAAATTGTCTCAAAAACAAGTACAAACAAAGACTCACGGTCATGCTAGACTCCGGTGTATAGACACTCGTCACCACACCTATACACCATACTCGATCATTTAGCAAATAGTAATTTGTAATACTCTAATCCTATTCCCTCAAGCCAAAGTTAGATCAAACACTTACCTCGGTCCGAAAATAGCAATCAAGCCTCTAACACTGCCTTTCCTCTAGAATCCAATTCCGAAACAACGATATCTAGCCATATTTCGATTCAATAGTATCAATAAGAGCTCAGAAACATAATCCCATAGTCTAGAAATAGAATTCCCATCATTCTTCCAAAAAATAGCAAAATCTGACAACGGGCCCACATGGTCCAAACTCGAGGCTCGGACCAAATTCCAATCACCCATAACCCCACGAGTTCAAATATATAATTTATTTTAAGATTTGACCTCAAATTAAGGTTGAATCACCCAAAAATTTCCAAAGCCCTAGTTCTACCCATAACCCTTAATTTCTATCTTGAATTCATGATTTAGGGCTAGGAACTTAGTGATTAGATGAAGAAATTAAGAGAGAATGAAGTTAATAACACTTACCTAGCAAGCTATGGAGGAAAAGGAGCTTGAAAATCGCCTATGGAGTGTTTAAGGGAGGAGCTCGTGTGTTTTGAATGAAAAATCCCGAGGGTACTATTCTGTTTTTACACATTAAAATAACTGGGCAAAAATAATCTATGCGATCGCGGGGGAAGGAATGCGATCGCATAGAGTAGAGGGGACAGTACTCTGCGATCGCAGGGAGTAAGATGCGAACGCATAGAAGGAAAGAAAGGGGGGCTGACTTTGCACTATGCGATCGCGTAGGGAGAATGCGATCGCATAGAAGGACTTCTGAACTCTGCACCTTGCTCTATGCGATCGCGGCCTAGCCTATGCGATCGCATAGAAGAAAATACCTAGGCACTGACAGCAGAAAATCTGCAACATCCTCTAAGGCCAAAAACACTCCGAACCACCCCCGAAATCACTCCTGAGCCCTCGGGGCTCCCGACCAAACACACATACTAACTCAATATCATCCTACGAACTTCCTCGAGCGATCAAATCGCTAAAATAATATCAAAATCAAAGAATCAACCGCCAAAACTCATAATTTTCATTTCAAAGTTCGTAACTTCTAAATTTCCCATTTTTAGTCCGAAACATGTCAAACGGTGTCCATTTTCAACCAAACTTTACAGATAGCGCTTAACGCATATTTTAGACCTGTACCGGGCGTCGGAACCAAAATACGAGCCCGATACCTATATTTTCTAGCTCATTTTCATTTCTATTTTTCCTTAATAATTTCAGAAAACAATTTAACAGAAAAATTCTTTTAACGGGGTTCTGGACCTCGGATTTCGACTCCGGGCACATGCCCGAATCTCATATTTTTCTACGGACCTCCCGGGACCAGCATATCACGGGTCCGGGTCCGTTTACCCAAAATGCCGACCAAAGTCAACTATATCAATATTAATATCATAATTCTTCAAATTTTTCACAGAATTCACATATTTTAACATAAAAACTTTCCGGCTTCGCGCCCGGACTGCGCACGCAAAACGAGGCAACTAAAAATAGGTTTTCAAGGCCTCGAAAGCGCGAAAAAAGGGATAAATACGGTGAATATATAGTTTATGTGAAAAGCTAAACAAGTGTGCCATATTAACCATATTTTTCAAATATTGTCAATGAAAATTGGAATTATAAAAAAGAAGAGGTAAACAATCAAATTACACAAATGAAGAATGGTAACATAATATATAGACACGTAATTAACTTTTCTATCTTTAACAGATAGTATCAGTTAATAAATTATGTTAAACTAGGTACTAGACATACTAATTATTTAAAAGAAAGAATCATAAAAGTATTATCAAACGGATTAGATTTTTTAAACCACAAAAAAACACTTAAATAACTTGTAAAGATCATTTGATTTTTATTTCCAGATCTCTTACGTGTATAATGATAAATTTCTTTTTACTTTTAACATAAAACTAAAGAAAATTTGTACCCTTCTATTCTAAGTGGCACATCCAAATAATGACTCTACCCTTTTCCTGTATTGCAATTTTGAAGTAATAATTCAACAGTTGAAATCATTTGTTTAGAAATGAATTAGCCAGTATTAACATTATTATGCCTATGCACATACAAATCTTCGAAGTTGGCAAACAAATAATTATAATAAATGAGAGCAATGTAAGAATGATTGTGGCAAATAGTGTCAACTTAGAAAAATAATGACTTATATATATACCTTCTCTACCACACAATTACAAGACTGAAGTGTTATTTAATTTAGCTAATTTTCAGCGTCAGTATAAATATTACTTCGTTAATTCTTTTTGTTGTGTACTTCACCAAGTATTTTTGTGAAGATTCAATAGCTTTTGTAGTGAAGCATAATATATTTACATCATTTTATTTTAGAAACAGAGAACTTTTTTTGGACAGAAAGGAATATGAATTGGTGTAAATATACACTGTGAGTAAAATGTTATAATGCCTATCTTTTTCTTTTAACTATATGACGATACGGCCCGTCGTTACGTGAGTTACTGTCCCGTTTCCTCCATCTTATGTTTCTATATGCTTCATTATCGGTATTTGATGTGATCGAGTTGAATTGGATTGGTTTTGGTAGGAAATGAGATACTTAGTCTCTTTAAGAAAGTCTTGTTTTGGAAAAGTCAACCGGATGTTGACTTTGAGTTAGAGGGCTCGGATGCAATTTTCGGTGATTCTGTTAGTTTCGGGGGTTGATTTGTAACTTAGGAGTGTGATCGGAATTGATTTTGGAGGTCCAGTGTAGAATTGGGCTTGAATTGGCGAAGTTAGTATTTTGGCGAATTCCGGTTGATAGGTGAGATTTTGATCCGAGGGTCGGAATAGAATTTCGAGAGTTGTTGTAGCTTCGTTAGGTGATTTTGGATGTGTGTACAAAATTTCATGTCATTCGGAGGTGTTTTGGTCGGGTTTTTGATCAAATGCGTATTTCGAAAGTTTTTGAGAAACTTAGGGTTGAATTCAGTGAGAATTGATGATTTTGGCATTGTTGTATGTGTTTTGATGATTGGAGCGAGTATGAATGATGTAAGGTGTGTTGGTGCTTTTGGTTGAGGTCCCGGGGGCCTCGAGGTGATTTTGGATGGTCAATCGGACCAATTTTGGCCTTTGAAGATTGTAGGTTTTCCAGCTATTTTGTTGCAGAAGAATTGGTCTTCGCGTTCGCGTTACTGAGTCGCGAACGCGTAGAAGGGAATTTCAGGACCAGTGTTTTGGCCTTCACGTTCATGTCATGGTCATCGCCATTGCGGAAGGATCAGGTGATGAGTCATCGCGTTCGCATGAAGGCATACGCGTTTGCGTATAAGGAGTTGGGTTCCAGGGCTTTTGCCCTTCGCGTTCGCGTGATGCTGTCCGTTTTCGCGTAAGCTTAAGGGTCCAGACCTTTGCGTTTGCGTGGGTGCAACCGAATTAGCGAAGGGTATTTTTGGCAGAGGTGGATTTTGTTCATCGCGAACGCGAGAGGTCCCTCGCGTTCGCAAAGAGAGAAATCAGCCTGGGCAGAAGGTTTTTATTAGAAATTTCATCCGCGAACCAAGTCTCATTTCCACCATTTTTGAGCAACCTTGAGAGCATTTGGACTGAAATTGAAGGGGATTTCGACTGAGTGTGATTGGAGGTGAGTTCTATGACCTAAATACATGATTTAATGGTAGAATAAACATAAAAATTTGTGAAAATTCATCAAAAGAGGGTAAAGCTAGGGCTTGGAAATTTGGTATTTCAAAGTGGAATTTGAGGGGTTAAATGGACTCCGATTTTGGTAATTTTGATATGTATTGACTCGTGGTGCGATAAGGAATCCGGTGATGTTAATTTTCTCATTTTTTGAGAAGTGGGCCCGGGGCTCAAATACAAGTTTCGCGATTTTCAATATTTTTTGACTCTTTTCGATTGGCTTATGTTCTCTTAGCCTATTGTAACGTATTCATTATGATTTTGATCAGATTCGACATGCAAGGAGGTCGAATTGCGAGGCAAGGGCATAGCGAGCTAGGATTTCGGCCGGCTTGAGGTGAGTAATGATAATAAATGATATCTTGAAGGTTCGAAACCCTAGATTTGCACAACGTAGTGCTGTATTGAGGTAAAACACACGCTCAATGACGAGCGCGGGGTTGTTTACTACTTGGTATTGTGACTTGGTCCGTCCCGTTAGATATTATACCGCGTATTTAACTGAGCTGTTTTGTTTATCATCATAATTTGGGCTAGTTGCCATGTTTGAGGCCTCGTGCCGACTTGTAGAACCCTTAGGGGTATTATAACTGATTTTTCTCACTTTACTTATTGATAATCACATCCAAAGTCATTTTTCTACTTGTTTAAAACAATGTGAATGAGTTTGATAAATGTTAATTCTAAAATTAAGGGAAACATGTGGGCTGAGTCCCTCCTTTATACTACTGTGTCCAGAAATGACTGAGAGGGATTGAGAACCCAACAGTGAGGATGTTATATATATATATATATATATATATATATATATATATATATATATATATATATATATATATATATATATATATATATATATATATGGATCGGGCTGCACGCCGCAGCGAATATATATATGGATCGGGCGGCACGCCGCAACAGTATTGCGCTTGGGCTGTAGGAGCCCCTACGGAGTCTGTACCCCCACAGTGAGCGCGGGTACCCATATGGATCGGGCTGCACACCGCAGCGAGATATGGATCGGGTTGCACGCCGTAGCGGTTACTATATGATATTATTCTGAGTGTGATCTGAGAGAGATTGAGCCCGAGGGGCTGTTATTGTGTTGAGCGATTGTTACTGGGCCCGAGGTGCGGTTTTCACTATTTACTACTTAATTGCTGTTTTACCTGATTCACTAACCTTTAAAAACTGAGATTTTATTTGACTTTCACTGATTTTTTTACTGTTTTAAGTAATTTACTGCCTGATATAGAACTGCCTTGTGCTGTTATGTGTTTTCTTACTTTCGGTTATTATTTATTATTGTGACTCACTGGGTCGGAGTACTCACATTACTCCTATTTTCATGCTATTTCAGTTATTCCATATTTGTATCAGATATTCTGTTTTGTAGACTTAAAGTAACTCTGTAGTAGCTCATGACTTGTGACACCCCGATTTGGGCTGTGTCGGGTTGGCTTCCTTCTGATTATCGCTGTTTTCTGCTTTATGATTCTTTAATACGCGTTTTGGATTTATAAATGTTAATTAATTGCTTAAAAAGAGGTGTTGGTATTGTTCTGGCTGGCCTTGTCTTCACGAGAGGCACCATTACGGCCGGGTTTGGGATTTGGACCGTGACAAACCAGCTAGCTATATTTTTTACATATTTATGTCGCACAGATATAAAAATGTTCCGCTTAAAGTTTTAGTTCAAAATTGAAATGACAGCATGCAGACACTCAAGATTGCTAACAGGTATATAGCCGATATTTATAAAGTATTTAAAAAATAATCACAACTTAAAAATATAATAAAATAGTTGAAAATAAGCTACATAAATTATAGAAAATTTATCTGGTATTTGAAGTACCAAATTTGAAACTTAAATATTTCGCCGGCCAGGTATAAACTCAAATAAGCATAAATTTGATGAATATAAATTGAGATCATAAAACGAAGAGTTCATGGGATAAGTCGCAATCTTAATGTATATTTTTGAATTTCAAAGAGTAAGATATGCTTTTATTACAACTAGTCTTACGATACGTACTTTGCGCGTGTACTCTATAGTCATGAATATATAACTTTTTACATATCCATATTCACATGTGTATGAGTTATTAAAAAAATTATAGAAAAAAATACAAGGTCCTAAAAATGATGAATGTTAATCCTATTTAGCTACTAACTTATAACAAAAAAATCATGTCCTACATAAATTCTCGGATGCTTTATTATGAATTCTCGCTTTGTCCCCACTTAACGAAGTTGTTTAATTGTCTTCTTACTTTTTGAATTAATTAGCATATGCTTAATATAAATAAGTGAAATGATAAAAAACCAAAAGTTTATCTTTTTACAAAGGTAGAGAGAGAATGTCTACCTTCTCACTACACCCTCAACCAGAAATAGCTAACTCAATACCACCAAAATCACCGGATAACACACCCTACATAATCCTCACTGCCTAGTTCATCAAGTGCTACCACCAAAGGTGTTTCCTACAAGGAAAAATTAAAAAAAAAAGGAGAACTGTTCTCTATGGGAAACAATTCAATTGTTGAAGAACAATATTCTCCAATGGATACACAAACGTTTGAGAAAGCAGGGACATCATTGGAGCCAATATGCAAGAGCTTGAAGCAAGTCACACTAAATGAAGAAGACAAACTACGTATGTAAAATCCATGGAAATACTCCCTGATAGTTAAGCTAATGGGAAAAAGAATAATGCATAAATATCTCAAAAGGAAAACACAAGACCTATGGAGAATTGATGAAAACTACCCCCTAATCGACCTAGGGGAGGACTACTATACTGTCAAATTAATGAAGGAAGAAAGTATGATGAAAATCCTACATAATGGTCCATGATTTATAAATGGCCACTTCCTATCCATACAAAAATGGACTCCAAACTTTGTTGCAAATAAGGCAAGTCAAAGCTACACGGCGGTATGGATTAGATTACCCCAGCTTCCCACGGAGTTCTATGACGGGATAATTCTCACTAAAATTGGGAATTGTATTGGAAAACTCCTAAAGGTGGATGCATGTACATCGGCAACACTAAGAGGGAGATATGCTAGACTTTGTGTGGAATTGCCACTAGACAAACATGTCCAAACTTCCATCCTTATTGGCCAACACCAACCTATCCTATACAAAGGGGAAGGTTTCCTATGCAAAGGATGTGGTCGATTGGGACACACTACGATTGAGTGTCAATACACAACTTAACAGAATGGACAACATCAAGACCAAACCAATGAAGAACAAGAAGAGGCTGCAAAGGCAATCACAAATGAATGGAAAACAGTACATTTTTCACGAAAAGGGAAAGGCAAAGTAGCCAATCCAAAAGTAGCTCTGCAAATCCCCCCAAATGGCTAAGGTAATATTACTTCCCCGTTGAAGCATAGGGCAGGTAAGTCGCCCATGTCCCCAGGTATGACTTCCTCTACTGCCATTACTATTCTAAAGTCTTCTAACTCTTACTCCAAGGTTGATACACAATTAGACCTAGGGAGGAAAATGGCCTTAGAGACCAAACTACCAACCGGAAAACCTCTCAATATTGGGGAGAGTAGTTTAGGAACAATACCACTTGAGTCCATGGTTTTGGTAAATCCAAAGGGTAAATTAAACAAAATTGAAAATAATTTGCGTGGCACAAATGTTACAAGTGGCATAAACGTGTCATTACAAAATTTTCCCAATAATGATAAAAATCTTTTAACTAATATTAATACTAGGACCTTAACTAATGGACTAATTCAATTATTAACGGGTACTCATAATACTATACCTAATCTAGCTGGAAAACCCTACCCCCAACCTAAGAACATACATGATCAAGAGCTCACCAACAACATGCAATTCACCTACACAAATGACCAATCTCCTATGCTACACTTGGCGGAGGAACAATGCCAAATGGATGTGACAAAATCTATGCAAGATCTTGCATCAAAAGTTATAAATCACACGCAAGACATTCACTCTCCCTCAAATCTACACTACACCACTACCAACCCTACTACCCAAACACTCCCTCACCCGTCTATATCTTCCCCTAAAGCGTACAATGGCAAGAACACCTCTCACAGTAAGGAGGAGATACAGGCTGCTTCAACTCTTTCATCTAACAAGGAATCCCACAATGAACAACCTACCACCACTTCCACCACAAATCCAACAACAACCAATAATCTATGCCCAACCCCCAAACCCTCCCAACCATGTACCCCAATCTTGGGTGGAACTAGGGTTGCAAGGCCAAGCCATCTCCTTCAACATGGAGATCAATGGCCAGGACACCATTCTAATAATCCAAAATACTCACTTCCTAGCCCAACTAATCTCGGAGGGAATGACATTGGCAATGAACAACTATGTCAACCAAATGTGGATGAGCAATATCCTTCAACCCCTTGCACCGTCAATGAATCAACACCTAGTCCAAAACATGCAAGAGATGTGGCACATTCCTCACAATGCCAACCAACAACTCCCACAAAACCCACCAATCAATCTTCCATTCTTTGCCCCGGAGGATATTATGATGCTGAACCCCATCTTCATGCCATGGACTCCCCACCAACAACAACAACACATGCAAGGCCAACCACTAGGTCCACAACCAGAGCCAATAGAGGTGAACCCTCCAGTGCCAGAACCAAACATGCAAGGACAACAGGAAGCCCAAGAAGAGGAAGAGGACGAGGACGAGGATCTGGAAATTCTTTTGGAGCCACCAGTGGTTTTTTCAAACCTAAACGAGGTAAAAATACTAATCTTCAAGGAGAGGCTAGACAGGAAGTGTATCTTCAGCTGCCCAACGACACTCTACAAATGCTCATTGGACATCCGTCCCCCCCAAGATCCCACAGTGGGCAAAAATATGGTAATATTAGTCCCTTCTTTGAGGAGGAATCCAAACATCAACCCACCCATGAACCCAATGACACAGCCTAGCCACATTATTGTTTGGAATGTAAGTGGTGCCAACAACGAAAATTTCACTAGGCACTTTCGTGAAATTATGGATACACACAAACCTAGTTTAGTGGCTTTGCTAGAAACTAAAATGGATAGTCATATCTCCATCTTGGAAGGGTATAAATTCAATGAAATGGTGGAAGTTCCGGCTGAAGGCAACTCTGGTGGGATGGTTTTGCTATGGAACACAGCCACAGTGAACGTGTACAATTTTACAAGGAATGGCCAATCCATCCATGCAATGATAGAGGTAAAACCAATAAACCTAACTTGGTATTCTCTACTGTCTATGCTAGTAACAATATAGATAATAAATTATTATTATGGGATAACTTTAAATACATCTATGATAGATATAAGGGACCTTGGCTAGTAACGGGGGATTTTAATAAATTAACTAGCTCCACTGATAAATTTGGAGGCAGACCTATAAATCAAAAAAGGGCCAATACTCTTGTGAACTGCTTTGATTATTGTCACCTTATAGACCTAGGATACAAGGGATGCAAGTGCACTTGGTCAAACCATCGTAGGAAAAACAAGGGTCTAATAATGGAAAGATTAGATCGTGTATATGCTAATGAAACTTGGCTAAATAAATTCAATAAGGTTACAGTCACTCACCTCCCTAAAGTTCACTCTGACCATAACCCTATCCTAATTAATATTAATAACAAGCTAAATAACTTAAGTGACAAGCCTTTTAGACTAGAAACCTTTTGGTGCTCTCATCGAAATTTTCCTAGAGTAGTAAAACATAGTTGGGATGGCAAAGATATTTTAGAGGGAACAACAAAATTTCAAGAAGATGTGATGACTTGGAGAAAAGAGACCTTTGGCAATATATTTGCAAAAAAACAAAGGAACCTGCTCAATCGTATAGCAGGAATACAAAATTCCCCTAGTTACCCATACAGTTCCTTCCTCAAAATTTTAGAAACTACTCTATTAAGTGACTATGAATCCATCCTCAGAATTGAAGAAGATTATTGGAAGCTAAGATCTAGAATAAATTGGCTCAATGACGGAGATGCAAATACTAGATACTTTCATACTCAAGCTACTAATCGTAGGAGGAAAAATAACATAGTCTTTTTTAAAGACAATCTCGGTCACTGGATTGAAAACCAAAAGGATATTATGGACTATGTGACAAACTACTTCAATAGTGTATTCACTACTTCCCACGAATTCTCTATTTGGTATAAGGATTCTAGTACTAGTTATAAGGGTAGTAAACTCGACCTATTATGTCTTGACAAACCCCTTATGAACTCCGAGGTTAGAAGAGCTATATTTTCCTTAAAGCCTACAAAAGCCCCGGGTCCTAACGGATTACACCCCTTCTTCTTCCAGAAATTTTGGCCTACGCTAGGTTATAAGGTTATTAATCTATGCCAAAAAATTTTTAACACAAGGCAAATTCCTCAAGACCTCAACAAAACTTATGTTTGTCTAATCCCAAAATTCAACAACGCTAATAAGCTTCAGAATTTTAAACCCATAAGTCTTTGTAACACCCTCTATAAAGTTGTTACAAAAATCATTGCTAATATACTTAAACCATATCTTAGTAATTTGGTCAATACTCATCAAACAAGTTTCATAAAGAATAGGCACCCTTGTGATAACGCCATTATTATTCAGGAAGTCCTCAAACGCTTTAATAAAAAAACTAAAATTGGCAATTGGTTACTAAAATTGGAC
>MU700277.1:0-23447 GCA_026770625.1 Nicotiana glauca
CCACGGTAAAACCCAACAAGAACATCTCTGCCAACTCCATTTGTACAATCTAAACTGCCAGGACTGAATCCTTCTGTCTAAACCAAGTTGAGCAAGCCGTCAAACCCAAGAGCATTGCTGCAAAATGCCTGTAAAGGCTCATTACCTCGAACACATACAAAGAATTAATCATATCCTTACCATACCGATTCGGTCTACTATCAAGTTATTCCATCTATCTAATTTCTCTTTTTATTCATCATCCACTTGATATTTCTCCCTCGCTATAGCATCACAATGCCTCCATCCAGGCCTACCACATGAGACTCGAACATAAGACCTCAATGTCTAAGACCCACAGGCCATCGAATACTCTCTCAAACGTTCCCAGAAACACCACATTCCCAAAATACTCTACTATGAAGAACCTCCTATGAATCTAAATCTGTTACCCTTTTTTTTCTGATACTAATGCATAGAATCCTATAATTACATATAAATACCACAAGTCTTGACATTTCCCGATGAATACATAGTCTCTGACCACATACACAACCTTGAGGCACCTGATTGATACATGTAAACTCTTTAACACATTAGAATCATTCTCGAAAGTCATTCACTCTTATTCAAACTGCAAATTATCTGACACAATGAACAAAACCACTCGTGCCTTATTAGCACTCTGACACCGCAGGATATGATCTCATTCCAATACAAACAAACATCTTCCTTCTCTATACACTGAGCATTCTTTATCATCAACAGCTCAAGACATCCTATTGTTTCCACACATCTACAAAGCACCATATAACCTTTGTCAAAATTTTGCTTCATTCGTGCCATTCTCGGCTCAATTTCTGCAACCAGGACTGATCCGCCCGCATACCTCGAAATGGAACCAACATAGTACATAACTGTGCGATCAGCTAATCAACCGCAACCTCCCCAACTTGGCTCGAAGCCATCTATCAGGACACACTCAATAACTCATAATGCTTTTACCCTAATGATGCCACAATATCATAGTGAGAATAGACTCAAATCATCTAATGCTTTATGAAAACACAGATCCTCGGATACTGAAATCCTCTACAAACCTCTTATCCATTCCCACATCAGCCGAGTCCACTATCTTAAGCGACCCAAATTCTCAGATTTTAACACATACCCTTCAATTACACATGAGATCTTCTAACAATATACATAAGAATCGTACCATTTAAGAATACTCCGCAGGAGATAACCCACCTGCTTCGCCTCAGTTTAGTATTTCAGCACACCGTCCACCATCATACACATAGCACAGCCATTTAGTCTTCCTGAGTCTGAACTCATATCGCCACACGTAATGTACTTCACTTCCCAACTAGGAGACACGAAAGTATTCTTCACGCGCCCATAATTCGGGCTACACATCAATCTCGATAGAAATCGAACACTTAACAGTTCATCCATTTTCCAGCAGACTTCTTCGTCACTACCAAGTCACATAGATACATCTCGCAGCACTAACATACTCATCACATGGATATCCAACTGCCATTTTAGCTAATAAGGACAATACTGAACATATACATTTAGAACACTTGCTCACATAATCATCACCTCGGTGCTCAAGCCATAGGCAAAGATCTGGCCTCAAGTCCTCCAGACTGGCCTGATATACTCATAATGATTACCTTTCGCCCCTCGATCGGGGAATCACAAGCCATCAAGGCACATATAATACCGAGCGCTCATGTGCACATACAGACGTGTAGAAGGAATTTTAAAAGTTATATCTCAAGTTGAATCAAGTACGCACGATAAGAATTCCAAGAAAGTGAAGTTTTTCTAAAGGTTCTGCAGCCTCTCGAGGATAAATACAGACGTCTCCGTACCAATCCGCGAGACTCTACTAATCGGCTCAGGACTCATGAGGCCTAGTAACCTAGGCTCTAATACCAACTTGTTACGACCCCAATCCTGGTCGTGATGGCGCCCAACACCATTGCTAGGCAAGCCCGACCAATTAACACTCACAACCCAATCACACATCCCATTACCAATTTATAGCATTAAATTAACAGTTTAACAAGTCTATTAACCAATAATTTAGATAGAGACATTATGAATCACTAACATAGCCAACATCTCCCAAAGACCTGGGGTCATGAGTCTAGAGCCTCTAAGATAACAAAGTAGCAAACTCTCCTGTAATACAGAGTTCTAAAATGCGGAAAGATAAAAGGAATAAGGGGAGGAGTCGGGTCCTGCGGACGTCAGGCAGCTACCTCGACAACTCCTGAACACTCTGGGAAGCAGCAAACAACTCGACAAAGCTCCCGGAACACCTGAATCTTCACACATAGTGCAGGGAGTAAAGTGAGTACTTCCAACTCAGTGGTAATAGATATATATAATGGCTGAAAGTGAGAAATCCCAAGATATTATAATGCAAAGCTATAAACAATAATTCAGCACATTTAACGGTGGAACAATAGCAAGCAATGACAGGTAAAACAGATAGATGCCAATGCATGAATGCAATGCATTACTCATGACCGCTGCGGCGCGCAGCCCGATCTATTTGGGTACCCGCGCTCACTGTGGGGGTTCAGACTCCGGATGGGCTCCTACAGTCCAAGCGCAATATCATCGTAGAATTCGCTGTGGCATGCAGCCCGATCCACAATCAGTCAAGATATATGCATGTAAGCCACACAGGCACAGTCAAGTTTATCATTTTCAGTACCAATACTCCATTTACCGAGCAACACCCAATTACTCTTCCCGCTCGACTTTCACTATGAATCCCCAATAGAACCGCACTACATGTGCCTATAACCAGAGAATCATAATGTCTCACAACATAGAATAGCAACTCAAACTGAATACGTAGCCACATCAGCCTGCCAACGAACTCATAACCAAGGAGCCTGAAGCTGCTCCTTCGACTACTACAACTCCTGCCGGAGCCGTACGATATGATGCCCAGCACCAAATCAATATCGAAATCCACAACCTCGCCCGGCGACATGCCCGGCCACAAGAAATGCATCCGAAAATTCCCTCAACATCGGAACTGAACCAATGGTAGAAACCTTTGCACGGACATCCATCACAAAGGCCCAATTACGAAAAGCAATCCTTCCCAGCCGTCCGCTGGGTCTTTGAAATATAAACCCCTCTGCTAGAACATGATCCAACGCACCTCGCCACTCAACCTGTGGCACTTCCCAGCATAGCCCACAGCGCAATAGTCTAGAAATACCCAATCACTGAGACAGCTAGTTTACACCCCAACATCATATCCAAAATCTAACATACCAAACAAAGAAAGATCTCACTCGAGCCTCCAAATCCCAATAGCTGCTAAACGGTGTTGATACACACGATCCACAATTACTACATAGTTTGTACATGAGAACTTCCAGTCTCTAATTCCATATAGCACACGAATTACCATACATGATCCCAAATTCCGCCGTATGAATACACATTACACCTCAAGTACCCGATCACTCCACGAAGGATATTCTAAATTCCCCTGTGCCATCAAACACAATCAGATATCAGCAGTCGATCTAACAAGAAAAGGCTGCAATACTACCAAAGTATCATCAATTTAATCACATTACCCCCTTTCCGAGACCAATACTCTCGTCAAATCGCTTCTAATTAGCAGTACCATATTCCTTAATTATCTGAGGTAACCCGTAGTCTAAGAGTTTTATGAACTTCCTTTTAGAACTGAACCGAAACCTCGAACACACAATTCTCAATCCTCCACAACATATCGCATATACCATACCATCCAAGGATAGCAAGAAAACCTTTATCTCCCTTCTGAGCCACAGACATCTACTCACTCAACTAGTCAAGAACTCCCATTGATCCCATCTAGAGGAAAAATCATTACACATTCCATGCTCCGCATGCCCATAGAAAATATACATCTCCAAGTCATGGTAAAACCCAACAAGAACTCTCTCCCAATTCCATTTGCACGAGCTAAACTGCCAGGACTAAATCCTTCTATCCGAACCGAGCTAAGAAAGCTGTCAAAATTCAAGAGCTTTGCTGCACAATACCTGTAAGGGCTCATTACCTCGAACACATACGAAGAATTAATTATATCCTTACCATACCGATTCGGTCCACTAACAAGCTACTTTATTTATCTAGATTTCCTTCTGATTCATTTTCAATTTGATATCCCCTCTCGCTGTAGCACCACAATGCCTCCACCCAGGCTCACCACACGAGAACCAAGCATGAACCACACTGTCTAAAACCCATAAGTTATTGAATACTCTCTCTCGAATGTTCTCAAAAACACCACATCCCCAAAATAATCTACTTTGAAGAACTTCCTGCGAATCTAAATCTGTTACCTGTAATTTTCCTAATACTGATGCATAGAATCCCATAATTAACATAGAAATACCACAATTCTGAACCCCTTCCAATGAAAACACAATTTCTAACCATACATGCAACTTTAAGATACCCGATTGTTCCCTGCAGACTCTTGAACACATTAGAACCATTTCTGAAAGTCATTCTCTGTTATTCAAACTGCAATTCACCTGTCCTGACGGACAGAACCACCCGTGCCTCATTGGCATTCTGATACCCCAAAATGATATCTTCATCCCAATACAACCAAGCAACTCCCTTCTCTATACGCCGAGCATCATTTGAAAATAATACTCTAGACATTCTGTGATTCTCATACTCTATAAAGCGTACTATGACCTCTGTCACAATTTTTTGCTTCACTCGTGCCATCCTCGGCTCAATTTCTGTGACCAGAACTGATTCGCCAGCATGCCTCAAACTGGAACCAACATAGCACACAGTCGTGCAATCAGCTAATCAACAGCAACCTCCCCAACTTGGCTCGAAGCCATATATCAGGACACACTCAATAACCCATAACATTATTACTCTAATGATGCCACAATACCATAGTGAGATTACACTCAAATCATTTACAAGTTTGTGAAAACACAGATCATCTAGTACTGTAATCCTCTGCAAATCTCGCATCCATTCCCACATCAGTTGAGTCCACTCTCTTAAGCGAGCCGAATTTTTCAAATTTCAACACGTACCCTTCTATTACACATGAGATCTTCTAACATACACTTAAGGATCGTACCATTTAAGAACACTCCGCAGGATATAACCCACCTACTTCTCCTCAATTTAGTATTTCAGCATACCTTCCACCATCATACACATTACACAGTCATTTAGTCTTCCTAGGTCTAAATTCATACCGCCACATGAAATGCACTTCACTCCCCAACTAAGAGACACAAAAATATTTTTCACGTGCCCATAACTCGAGCTACACATCAAATCACAATAGGAATCGAACACTTAACAATTCATCTATTATCCAGCAGACTTCTTCGTCACTACCAAGTCATATAGATACATCTCGCAGTACTAACATACTTATCACATGGATATCCAACCGCCATTCTGGCTAATAGGGACAATACTGAACATATAAGTTCAAAACACTTGCTCACACAATCAGCACCTCGGTGCTCAAGCCATAGGCAAAGATCCGGCCTCAAGTCCTCCAGACTGGCCCAATATCAAACTCACAAAGATCACATCTCGCCCCTTGTTCGGGGAATCACAAGCCATCAAGGCACATCTGATACTGAGCGCTCATGTACACTTACGAACGTGTGGAAGGAATTTCTAGGGTTTTTTTTCAAGCTGAATCAAGGACGCACGATAAAAATTCAAGAATGTGAAGTTTTCCTAAATGTTCTGCAGCCTCTCGAGGATAAATACAGACGTATCTGTACCGATCCGTGAGACTCTACTAAACCTGCTCATGACTCATGAGACCTAGTAACCTAGGCTCTAATACCAACTTGCCACGGCCCAATTTCCAAACTCGGTCGTGATGGCGCCTCTCGTGAAGACAAGGCCAGTCACACTAACACAAAACTCCTTTCTAAGCAGTTACTTAACATAAACAGTTCTAAACATGATTTAATAACCATAATGTGCGGAAATAGCGGATACAATAAGGGAAACCATCCTGACACAGCCTAAACCGGGGTGTCACAAGTTACGAGCATCTATAAGGATGAAATTTACATTTACAAGTCTAGAAGTACACTGAACATGAATAATGAATGTCACAGAAAGGAAATGGTGCTGCGAACGCTGGCAGTCACCTCGCTAAGCTCTTACAACTCTGCCTCCAAACAGCCTATATCCGCTGTCGGGTGAATAAATACCTGCAACTTCACATGAGGTGCATGGAATAAAGTGAGTACTCCAACTCAGTGAGTAATAAAAGTAAATAACAATTGAGCAGTGAGAAATCACGTAAAGCAACCATCATGCTATACAAGAGCAGTGAAAACCCCCTTTGGGAGAAAGCAGTGAAGCTGTAAAACCTCTAGAAATAACTTAGCTTAACTTAAAACCTATTTTGAAAAATGACTTTTTCAACAGTTATGCAAATGAATGCAGAAACAAATAGTGCAGATAAGCACAGAAGTCTGCCTCTCAGGCACCACACTTGGTTATCAGATAATACCAGAACAATAGGTGAATATTGCTAGAAGAAGCACAACAGCATATAATAGCAGACAATGAAATAAGGTAAACACAACAAACAGTACCGGTACCATTGCGGCGTGCAGCCCAATCCATATACCGCTGCGGCGTGCAGCCCGATCCATTTAACGTCGACGATGCTCACTAGGGGTGTGTGCAGACTCTGGAGGGGCTCCTACAGCTCAAATGCAATATCAAGCCATCTCGTGCCATCAATCAGGCTCTCAGCCTCAATATCAATATAGTACCGCTACGGCGTGCAGCCTGATCCATAAGTATCCTCACAATACAGGCCCTCGGCCTTACTCAGTCAACAAAATCACGTAAGCCACTCGGGTAACAATAAAGTATGATGCTCAGCCCAAAACATTTTTATGGAAATTGGCTGAGTTTTAAAACAGTGAAAAATACATGACTGAGTTCAAATAATTAAATCAGTGAGGAATTTTCAACAACAATCCCCGGAGGGCTCAAATAATTGGCACGAATCCCAAGTATAGCAATCAGCCCAAATTATGATGATAACAAGTAGTTTCAGTTAAATACGCAGTAAATTCATCAATCGGGATGGACTGAGTCACAATCCCCAACGGTGCTATATCTCACGCTCGCTATCCGGCGTGCAAGTCACCTCAATATAGCACTATGATGTGCAAGTCCGGGGTTTCAAACCCTCCGAATATCATTTACAATCATTACTCACCTCGAACCGGCAAAATCTCTAGCTCACGATGCCTTTTCCCCTCAAATCGGCCTCCACGTGTGTCGAATCTAACCAAAATCAGAGCGAATACATCACAATATGCCAATGGGACAATACTCAATCGAAAATAATAAAAAAATAGCAAGAATCTCGAAATTTGCAAAACCCGAGCCCGGACCCACTTCTCAAAAATTAGAAGATTTAACATCAATGGATTCCTCATCTCCTCACGAGTCCATACATATCAAATTTACCAAAATCCGAGCTCAAATGCTCCGTCAAACCTCAAATTTTCTTTCTCTTAAGTTCAAGCCCTAACCTCTATTTTTGACCTCTAATTCCTTGATTTTTCACCCTTAATTCATGTAATAATACACTAGATTTATGTTTTAGGCTCATAATTCCTTTCCTCAATGAAGTCCCTTGATTCCCTCTCCAAAATCGCACAAAAACCTCCAAGTCCGAAGTGAAAATGTTGAGTTCTTTCAAAAATTCGCGAAGATAGAATTAATACCTCTGACCAGACCTTTTCGCTTCTGCGATAACTAAATCGCTTTTGCGGTTCCCGCTTTTGCAGAAATTGTTCCGCTTCTGCGGAACTTCACGTATTGCCCAGGATCGCTCCTACGATCCAATCCCGCTTCTGCGAAGACCGCTCCTGCGGAAATGACTCCGCTTCTGCGGACTTCCTCCGAGTAACCAAATTCCGCTCCTGTGGCCCCCTTTCCGCAGATGCGGAAATACCAGATATCAGCTGAACCAGAACTTTCACAACTCCAAAATTCATCCCGATAGCCATCTGAAATCACCCCGAGGCCCCCGGAACCTCAACCAAAGGTGCCAACCCATTCCAAAACATCATACAAGCTTGCTCCAATCATCAAAACACCACGATTAATACTAAAACAATCAAATTACATCAAATCCAAGCCTAAGTTTCTTCAAAAATTTCCGAAACACGCATTCGATAAAAAACCCAACCAAATCACTTCCGAATAACCTAAAATTTTGCACACACATCCAAAATCACCTAACGAAGCTACTGAAACTTTCGGAATTCTATTCCGACCTTCGGATCAAAATCTCACCTATCAACCGGAATTCACCGAAATACTAACTTCGCCAATTCAAGCCTAATTCTACACCGGACCTCCAAAATCAATTTCGATCATGATCCTAAGTCATAAATCATCCCCTGAAGCTAACCGAATCGTCGGAATTCACCTCCGAGCCCTCTAACTCATAAGTCAATGCCTGGTTGACTTTTCCAAACCAAACCTTCCTTAAAGAGACTAAGTGTCTTATTTTCTACCAAAACCAATCCAAATCAACTCTAACACACCAAATACTGATAATGAAACATGAAGAAGCATAAAATGGGGGAAACGGGGCGGTAACACATGAGACGACGGATTGGATCGTCACAATAATACTTTCTAGCTCATATTTTTGTTCATCTGTTTGTTACATTTCTAACTGTTCTTACACCTATCAATTCGAGAGTAATCAAGCTTGAGGGCTGAATTCCGTTAAAATACTGATTTGCTTAATTTTATTGTTAATTTTTATCATTACTCTTTACATTTATCAATTGGTATTAGGCCATTAATTTGTTCTTTCTGTTCTGATAAATGGACTTCTTTGCTTTTCCTATTATTTTCCCTATGTTCTATTTTTTTTTTTTTTTGAACATTAGAGATTCAGAGAAGTCTCCCTAGTATGTGCCGCTTTCCTTATCAAAAGATAGGAAAGCACCTTTACTCTCGAATTTACATGGTCATTTTGCCAAGTTTCTTCAACATGATTCTCTTAAACTTTACTTGTTCACATATATTGATTCGGGGTACGATTCGTTTATCGGGAGGATCGCCCTTGACAACAGGTTATTTACTTTATCATTTAGATAAGTAAATTATGTTTATTATAGACATATATCTGTTGTTGTAAGAAGGGGATCCTTGACCGAAGAAGAGTCTTGGCGTAACTAGTAAAGTTACTTCCATGTGATAAGGAGATCACTAGTTCAAGCTGTAGAAATAGCTTATTGCAAAAATGTAGGATAAAACTGCTTACTATAGACCCTTGTAGTCCAATTCTTCTCCGGATCTCGCACATAACGAGAGCTTACTGCACCAGATTGCCTTACTTTTATCTGTTGTTGTAAGTCGGATAAAGAACTTATCACTGTGAAATGCAAAGTGAAAAGCGACTTTCAGCGTGGGGTTGACTTTAGACTCTGGGATTAACAGAATGATGAACCATAATAATGAAAAATGTAAAAGCAAGCAGTAAAAATAATAAAAGCTTAAAGGCGTGTTGATCTGAGTGGACAAACTTTAGAAAGAAGTCATGTCCACATTTCCTCATTACATGCTAACAATCATGAAACAGTCAATAGGAATGAGAGTCAAATATAATACGAATTTTTGGATAATACAAGGATGTAACTGATATTCTCTTTCAAATTCTATGTCCTGATTTCTAAAAATAATTTTTTCAAATTATTTGTTATTTTAGAAGTTCAAGACAAAATAAATTATATTTTTTTTTTATTTTACCCTTAATAGTAACTGTTCTTAAAGAATGGGAGCATTGGCGTAACTCGTAAAGTAGTTGTCATGTGGCCAGGAGGTCATGGGTTGGAGCCGTGGAAACAGCCTCTTGCAGAAATGTAAGTTACGGCTGCGTACAATAGACCCTTATGGTCCAACCTCTCTCAGACCCCGCACACAGCAGGAGCTTACTGAGCTGCCCTATTTTTTTAAGTAATTGTTCTTGAAAAGGAGATATCGCATAAATATAGTAAAAATTTAATGAAGATAGATCATATCTTTAAGATATAAATAAGGAAAATAGTCTAAAATACCTCTTAATTAATATTTCTTAAGGAGTGTGTAAATGAGAAACGCGACAGATAATTTGGGTCACGACCCAATTTCCCCTCCGTTGGGTTTCGTGATGGCACCTAGTCTTAAGGAGTAGGTAAGCCTAATATTTACGGAATAATAACAATTAAATAACATCTAAAGTTCTTTGGAATTGAAGTCTTTATACAATAAACATATTCCCAAAACCCGGTAGTACAAGTTATAAGCTCTACAGAGTTAGCTACCACTTCTAAATACAATCGAACTATGAACTTCCAAATCTCCCAACTTTGAAAACTGGTGCCAAACCGATCAAACCAACCCGGAATGACGCCAAATTTTGCATATAAGTCCCAACTGACAACACGAAGCTGTTTCAACTCTCAGAATCGTACTCCGACCCTGATAGCACAAAAGTCAACTATGGGCCAAACGTTTTCATTTTTCAAACTTTCAACTTTTCCAACTTTCGTCGATTCGCCTCAAATTACTCTACGGACCTCCGAATTCAAATCCAGATGCGCGCCTAAGTCCATAATCACCATACGAAGCTGTTAAGAGCATCCAAAACCCATTCCGAAGTCGTTTACTCCAAATTCCAATTTCGGCCAAATTCTCACCGCTTAAGCTTCCAAAACTAGATTCCTTCTCCCAGTTCGACTCGGAATCATCCATTAATTGAATTCAATCATACACGTAAGTCGATACTCATACTATGAAGCTGTTCAAGACCCTACATCGCTAACGGAGATTAAATTCTCAAAACGACATGCCGGGTCGTTACAATTTGAGATGGAGGAAGTAGTATATACTCTTTCCGTTCCAATTTACGTGATGATATTTGACTGAACACAAAAATTTATAAAAGAAAAAAGACTTTTAAATTTGTGATCTAAAATCAGCCATAAATATTTGTATGACTATATATTATCTCATTAAGAGTAAATTGAGCATTTTATAGCTAAATTTTTATTATATATATAAAAATATCATTTCTTTTTGGACTAACTAAAAAGGAAAAAAGGTCACATAAATTGAGAGAGATGAAATAATAATTTTTAACCATGAGAAAGATTCCTCGATAACACTATTTAGTACTCCCTCCGTTCACTTTTACTTGTCCATTATTGACTTTGTACACCCGTTAAAAAATAATTAATAAAGTGTATAATTTACCATGATTCCCATATTAATTGGTGTATAGACTTAAAAAATTTGAAAAATAATTTGGAATGAGTAATTAATGCTAAGGACAAAACAAAAAAAGTAAATTATTTTTCTCTTAATACGCAAAAAGTGAAAAATAAAAATAAAAATTTATTTTTAAAATATTTTACAACTAAAAGTGGACGGAGGGAGTATATTTCAACCGCCAACGCTAATATCACTTCCTCCGTCCAAATTTTAGTGATATTGTACGACTTTTAAGAAAAAATAAAAGTTATTAAAATTCATAACCCAAAACAAGCATTAATATTTGTGTGTTCAAGAAATTTAAAAAAATCATTTTCTCAACAAACAAAAAAGGAAAAACATCATAAATTGGGACGGGAGAATCAATTTATTCCATAACTATCACACCTTATTTTTTCCGAGGGATAGGGAGTTTTTTCAATTAATATGACATATTAGTTCGGGTAAGAAATTTTGTTAATCCGGGAGAAGGTGTGAGGTACTCCCGGATTCCGTGGTTTTAGTACAGTCGCTCAACTATTAATAATTGGTCTAATTATCTGATTTATTACATAGTTAAACCCTATTGTGCATTTTTTGCTTTTAACTGCTTTTAGTATTTATGGAATTTATTTGAACAAGTCACGATGTCGCACACTCGTTTGTTTTTGTACACATTATAAATCGCATCATAGGAACCGTACCCACAATCTACAACATATTTATTTTATTATTGCTTGAAGTTATGATCGGATCATAACCATAACCGCGATGATTTAATCACGCACCTAAAGCAAATTACGATGTTTGTGACTTATTCCCTAGCCTAATTTGAGATTATTGTGAGGCCATGAAAATTATGGAAAGTTCTTTGTGGGAGAGATGTAAGATAAACCACTGGATTCATTAGCAAGTCCAATTGTTCTATTGCTCTAGAAGGATTCTGATGGTTTATTAATTGATAAGAAGTGGGCTCATTGCAATTGTTTGAAAGGATTAAACCAGACGGAAGGAAAGGCCTAGCCACATTTGCCATTTAGAAAAATGATGAATGCGTTCTAGAAGTTTGGATAATATTTCAAGGGAAATTTTCATAAAACACGATCTTTTAGTAGTGATTAGTTATCTATAAATATCATTTGTTATATTATAGATTATACATACCTTTTATGTGGTTATAAGATGTATTTGATGTATTTAAGCTATTGTATTCATGAATACAGTAGCAAAAATAGGCGTGAATCAGGGAAGTCCAACTAATCAGATGTTGTATTCGAGTGTATTCGACTGTATTCATGGAGTAAAACATGGGATTACAGTTGGAAAAATTATTATATTCGACTGTATTCACGGCGTGAAATAGGGGATTACACTGTTTTTAAAACGAAAAGTGAATCAATTAACATAATAGGCTTCTAATATAACTCAACAAACTCAATTATAATAAATAAATTTTGTATTTTTAGTTATAAAAAAAATTCTCAACAGAAAAATACCCCAAAAATATAGCAATCTTCAGAGAAATTATATAATAAATCTGAATACATAAATTATATTAATTAAAAAAAACTTATGAATACATTCATGGCATATAGCGAGACAGTGAATACAATGAAATACATAGAAGCGGGATACATTGAAATATAATAAGAAAAAAAGATACAATGAAATACATGGAATACAACAAGACACATTGAATTACAACGGAAAAAAAAAAGACAATGAATACAATGAAATACATGAAAATACATTGAAATATATTAACAGAAAATCAAGTTGCTCAGCCCCAAACTCCATCGTCTTTGTTCGGGAACAAACCAACTGGATTATATGTCGGCGGCTGCTGTTCAAGAATCAGTTTAATGTCGCTGGCTGTTGTTGTTGGTGAGAATCTTGAACATGGCAATCTTCAAGAATCAATTTTGAACTTTCTCGTACAAGCTAAAAACTGGAAAACCAAAGAAGGATCTAAAAACCCGTTGTGAACATTCTCGTAGTTATATCATTAAGAATAAGGAACAGACGGAACATATTGCAAACAGTTTTTCTTTTTCCGTGTTGGTTTGTTTATGGCAAACATGTACAATTGTGGTGTTTAGTTTTGTGGAAGATGAAACAATTGTTCTCTGGCAAACAAACTACAATTGTTCTCTAAGAAAGGTTCGTGGGTTTGCTGTGTTCTTTGCACAAATCCGGTGGAAGGAGGAAGAGATGGGGGAAGAGAATGGGATGTATCAAAGTAGAGAGAGAAAGAAAATAGTGTAATTAATTAGCGTATTTAGTGGATTAGCGCTAGGAGGTAATCAAAATTAAATATTTTATTATAAATCTTAAAAGGTATCTATAGAATATAATTTTTTTAAATGATATTTATTTAAAATAAATAAAGTATTAACCTTTGTTATATGAGGTAAAAATTCCATATTTCAATTATATTAGCTCATTATTGCATTGATGGACTAATTAATGAGCTATGGATGGAAAAAGAGCAAACTTCATCTGTAGCCCTTCGGATAAAACTAACGACAACCGGTAGCCACAAAATAAACCATACAATTAATAGCCCAAATTAATTACAAGGGCTAGCCCAAAACCACTGCTACTCTTTCCCTTCAAATTTCAAACGTTTTAACTCCATAGCCACTAAATTTACTGGCTATGATTCGACGAACCAAAGCAAAATTTTTAGAAATTTTTATCTTTATGGCTGTGAAACTGAAACACACAAATCAAAATCCAAAGATATTTTCAATTTGAAGGTTCAGCTAAACCGTATCTAAAAAAAGCAATAAACGAGGAAAAAAAAGATAATTTTATCCCATGGTTATGGTGGATAACCTTCATCTTTCATTTACTCTCTTACATTTTTCTTCCCCAGAAACAAATAATTTTTTTTTAAAAATATCCAATAAATCGGCGGATCTGAGATGTCTTTTTATTTTAATTTTTACAGTCATCATCTCTTATATTCATTTTCATTTCTTCCTTATCTGCCAATCAAGATTTAATTTTTACTTCTACTTTTCTAAATGGGCATTGATCAAAATGTGTAACTGAAATTGGATATATTCTTTTAATTTTTTTTTTTTTGGGTTGCTAATAATAATATTACAATCTTTATTGTTATTAAAAGCAGCATGATATACACATAATTCTGATTTTGCCATACAATTTTCAAAATAACAAAATAATTGTTGTTATTGTTGACTCTTAATTGGCTAAATGAAAGCATTGGTCATCTTAAAAGTAATATATCCTTATTTTTATTTGTCACTATACAAATTGTCATTGTATAATTTATATACAATAGACTGTCACTATACAAAAAATATACAAATTAGACTGTCGCTATACAAAATATATATTAAATATACTGTCCCTATACAAAAAATATATAAAACTGACTGTCACTATACAATTTATACACAAATAGATTGTCACTATACAAAATATATACAAAAATTGAATGTCATTATACAAAAAATATACTAAATAGACTGTCATTATACAAAATATGTACAAAATAGGCTATCACTATATAAAAATATACTAAATAGACTGTCACTATATAATTTATATACAATTAGCTCTCACTATACAAAATAGACTGTCGCTATACAAAATAGACTGTTACTATACAAAAAATATACAAAACTGTCACTATGCAAAAAAATATACAAAAATAAACTGCTATTATACAAAAAATATATAAAATAGACATTTCGTATATGAACTGCATTACATATTTCATTCAATTCTTAGCTAATACTTATCAGATCCAAAAGTACAAAATACAATTTAAAAAGGCAAAAAAGGGCTATTCTATCGCGCCAGGAAGGGTCGAACCTGCGACCTTCAGCTTGGAGACAAATGCTCTATCCACTGAGCTACAGGCGCTTGTGTTGTAATGCTCATTCCTTTAGGCTACTATATGCAATATGTTTGGGTCGAAGGGCCATTTTTTGTAAGTGAGCCAAAATATGGGCTATTAAAATATTGAGGGGCTATAGAGGGTAATTTACCCGATGGAAAAATGACCGAAGACATACATGATGTCTCAACTCTCAAACATGCCAAGTGCGGATGCTATATGGTTTCACCTTGGGCCCAAACTTGGCCTTTTATTTGTTAATCAAATTATGCGGCATGCATGTTGATATTCAGTTTTTTTATACATTTTAATATGTATAAATAATTTCAAAATAATATATATATATATATATATATAGACACACATATAAGCATGCGTAAGGTTTTTATAATTATTCTATAATTTTAAAGATTTTAAATCGATTTATTTCCTTCCCTTTTACTCATAAAATCTCCAATAATTATCTCTCAAATTATTATTGTGGTAATTTAGTTATTTAATTTCTATATTTATGCTAAAATATGATTAAAATATTTTTATGTATTTTTATAATTGCATTTTTTATTTTTAAAGCTAAATTGCATATAATTGTAATATTAGCCTTATTAATATATAATTAGATTTCTATGCATAAAATCGACCTTCTATATTTTTAAAAAGTTAAAAATCTATTTTAAATTATTTTAGTACATGAAATTATTTTTTATAAATTATTTACTATTTATTATAAATTATATAGGAAAAATTGGCAATTTAAAATATAGCCAGATTTTGCATTTCAATCGCAGCCTTAATTTAAACCCAACCCAAGCCTAAGTCTTAACTGAAATACCCGACCCAAACCCTAAACCCGCCTATCCAACCAAAAAATAATTAAATCATGGCCATTGATCTGAGAGATCAACGACCCGTATTAGCCCTTATAATTTTTAATTCCAAACGACCCTGACCCTAGCTCATTATTCAGAGACCGCTGCCTATGTATTCTCTCCTCTCCTCTCCTCTCCTCTCTCAACCACTCAACCTAACCCTAGCTCCTTCAACCGCTGACCTCTCTTCTCTGGTCTTCTCCGGTTATATCCCTTCAACTCTTAAGCATCCAATGGATCCTCTAATGCCATGCTCGCTTTCTGTAAGGTCTTCAAGGGCCCCAGGCCACACTGATTTGCACCTAGGGTTCGTTACTTGTCTGTTCTTATATACTCCAATTTTATTTTGAGCAAAATCATACTGTATTTGTCACGATCCTTGGGATTCTAGACAGGTTCTTTCATCTCTATATGGATTTCTTCCGAAACCCTGATTTCTGCCTACATCTCTTAGATTTGTACACTTTTAAAATGATTTGAGTTTGTTTCTTTGATGTTTTACGCTATTCTTGCAACTCTTTACAAGAACCATATGATTTCAAGTGTTTTCGTCTTCTTCCAAAATTAGGATTTTCGGAACTCTTTTTAAAACTTTGTTTAAACTGATTTTAATTGTTTAAACTTCTATTTCTTGCATATTTCAACTGATTCTGTGAGTTTACTTCCTCTTCAACTTGCCTATGTTGAAAGCCCTAATTTGTTCTAGGTTTCTTCGCTTGATTTTGTGACTGGCTTGTTCTTGTTTTAGTTCCTATGACTACCTCACTTCAAATGTGTTGTTACTGAGTTTTTAGCCTAACTTATATCACCTTAAAGTGTTTGTGTTCATCTTGACGGGTTGATACTTGCCTCTTTGCTTGCTGTGTTTGGTTATTACTATCTCACTCTTTTTATATGTTAAAACTCTCTTTGATTAACTCTGAACTCCTTGTTTCTTGGCTTGATTTGAAAACTTCCCGTTTAAACTTGGGAACCTATGTTCCCCTCCTTAAATTAGTAATTTCGAATCCCCTGATTCCATGATTTACTGTATGCCAATTTTTGATTAATTTCCATATTCTGCAACTTAATTTTGTTCTCTTACATTATTTGGTTAACCGAGTATTTTTACTGATTCTTCATTAGTTATTTCCTTAATTAAACCCCTATATACTTACCCCTAATTGCTATCGTGTACCTTATGCTCTACTTGATTTTTTTCCTTAATCATTTTTGCCTATTACCATTGGTTGATTACACCTTAATTAAGTGGGTATTTGCATTGATTTGATTCTGATTAGTACTTGGTTCCATAATTACTATACTATTGTGATTCTTGCCTTATTTTACCTAGTTTCGAACTACTATATATACATACGAACACGTTGGTTCAAAAACTCTCTCAATCACTCTAAAGGCTTTCTGCTTTCTTTCTTTGTTACTTGCTACCATTTGAATTAGCCGGCTCTAAGCCAAGGCTAATTATTGTGCTCTCTTTCTCCTCACTTTGTGTTTGCTACCTTCTTTACTGCTTTGTTCTAATTTCAATTCAAGTTCCAAAATAATATGGTATTTTTATTACTTCAATTCACCATGTTTCTAGTTTGCGTTTACTTGTGGTTTTGCTGTGAAACCTATAATTAATATGTTTACATGATTAGTATGTTATGTACTCCCCTTCTTTAGGATAAATATAAGCATGTTACCCCATCTATGTAGTATGTCTCCATGTAATCTTGCTCTATCTGAATTCTGATATGAATTTCCTTGTAAAGTAGTTTGTACTCCTAAACTTGTATGATTCTGGGATTGATTCTGAAATCATATCGATCCTATATTGAAACCCTTAGACTCAATATGTTTATGAAATGTTAAACCCTTTAGTATACCCCAATATGACTATCCCCTACTAGTGTTCTATGCAAAATAATTGGCTATCTTTAAGTGATCTGATTCTGCATTAAGTCTGGGGTTCCTTAGCCTTTTAGCATAATGCTGATTCTGTACTTAAGTGCTCCTATAACTATGTGTTTACCTATGTATCCCCCAATCCCTTGGCCCCCTGTTTGTGACTACTGAACCTGCTTTGGTTCTATGATCTCTGGCAGTGTATGAACATGTCTTAGGGGTGTTGTGTCTGGACAGTTGTTTACTACTCCACTCTCTTTTCAAATTGTCTCTATTGTTTTACTAAACATTTTCAAACTAACCTATTTTTAATATTGTTTTCCAACTAAAACCTTTCAAACTGTGTCAAGCACTCTCACTCTACTCCTAAGTATTCTGCCCCCTCCAGTATATGTACTGCCTTGGGATCCTCTAGAGAAGCCTCTGAACTCTGGCATACTGAGGCTGGCCATTCCACACTGCACTTATTCAATTTGGTTACCAAGTCTAGGTGTAAGCACTGCCCGGGATCCTTGAGATCCTTAGGGAACTTTGATGGACCAAGACTATGACATTTTCTATGGAATTTGGGCATTTGAGGTTGTCGAGGCTTTGGAAATCTGGGCCTATTTGTAGGCTCTCTATAGAATAATTTCTTATTTTCTTATCTACTTATGTAATTCACTTATATAAGTTTTAATAATTTGTAAACGAATACTAAGGTAACTAGTGAAAAAGGGGTAGATAGTTACATGTTTGTGGGGTAATGCGGGCAGAAACCATGCCTATAGGAATTTACATTTTGATATGATTGTCTTACCAAGTAGAAACCATGCCTATATGACTTTATCTTTTACTATGTTAGAAATCATGCCTATATGTCTCAAGTGACTCTATAATAGAAATCATGTTTACATGCCTTAAAACCAACTTCACAAGTAGATGCCATGCCTATGAGATATAATCCAATCCAACTTCTGTAATAACAAGTGTTTACATGTGTTTTTAATTTGCCATAATGCCTGAAAGTTTCTAAAATTAGTGTTAAACAACTAGATATCATGCCTGTCACACCTCCTTTTTTTCCCGAATTACTATACACCATGTGAAGAGCGTAAAGGAGTTTTTCCGATTAAAGGGCAGTCGGAACGGAATTTATTATTATTTATTCAGAGTCACCACTTGGGAGGTTAATGGTGTCCCAAGTCACCGGCTGAATCCCGAACGGAGGAAAATATGACTCTGTTAACAGTCTGCGCACCAGAAATCCGGATAAGGAATTCTGTTAACCCGAGAGAAGGTGTTAGTTATTCCCGGATTCCGTGGTTCTAGCACGGTCGCTCAACTGTCGTATTTAATTTTATCTGATTTCCATATATGTTCTATTTTGTGTGCCTTTATTAATAAACCACTATTATTATTATTATTATTATTATTATTATTATTATTATTATTATTATTATTATTATTTATTTTTACAAAAATTACAACGTTGTGAAAACGAATCTCGAACCACGCCGTACCAGTACGCCCGTGGCTTTTGACACATTTCGACTTCGTTGAGATTTGGATTTGGGCCACATAAATGTACACCCGTTTTTTTGGGAAAGGTAATATTATTAACATACGCGCCTAAAGCAACTACGCATTTATTATCTTTGACCGTGAAATTCTCTAAACGGTTCGTCCCGGAGTCTAAGTATTTTTGTATGATATTTATCGAGGGCCCTGCAATTTACTTGTTTTGCGTAGCGAGACTCATCTCATTTTTAATTAAAAGGTAATCCTAAAGCAACTATAATTTCTATTTTTTCAATTGTCTTTAACAAATAAAAATCTTAATTGATTATCATTATTTAAGAACTACTATATTTAGAGTCTACAAGTTCATACAAATTCATATCTTCAAATAGCTTGGGCCTTGAACACAACCATTTTAAAACTAACAGTCCAAATAATCACAAGGCAGGCCAGTCATAAGCTGGGGCCAAGGCCCAACTGGACACAGGACCAAGACATGATCCGGGCCGTTCATGAGGGCACTAAGGCCCCAAACTACTCGGAAATGGATTGGCCATCCTTGATCGTTAATTAGACACAGCCTCAATTCAAATTTGAACAAATAATCACTGAAACTTTTCAAATTATTCAAAATGCTACTCAAACTAATGAAACACTGATTACTCAAATTCCAATCCTAAACTCATATTAGTTTACATATTTAACTACTGGCGAATTCCTGAATATTATTAAAGGTATAAAGCAGGCTGGAAATGTGGATTGAATTTTAACAGCAAAATTTCATTAACATAATCTGAACCTGTTTTTATAATCCCTGAAGAAACAAATTAATCTACACTACACTACACTACACCAGTAATACAACTAAACCAAACTAATGTTGCCAATTATGAAGTTCCTAAACTCATCAGAAAGCAGTCAACAGTCTATGAACTTGAACAATCCAATACAAATCATAGATTAAAGTCCAAATTAACCTATAAAAGTCCTAATTATACAGCCATATGTCTATTGTTCAAATCAATACCAGCCTAGTCTAATAACAACAAATAACATTCTAAATGATTAAACTATTTAACAGAAATGTCGAACAGCCTCCAAAGCACGCATATCTGACAGCAATTTTCATTTCGACTTCAATTGTATTTCATGTTCAACAGCATAATTACATCAACATAGATTGAGAATATGTACCTGGAGATGAATTACAATAGAAGAAGGAGAGAATTAGCTTCAACGAAGAGCTATTTAGCACAGCAAGCAGATTCAACAGCAGTGACCAGCAATGAATCAATTCAATGACCAAGGAGAAGTTCGAAACCAAGCAAAGCCCAAGCAATTGACCACAAAACTACTTGAACACACTCAAATGCAATCACACTTTGACCTAGGGATTACAGAACTTCTTCAGCAATTAAAAAAACGACCAAAAATCACTCAAATGAACCCTAACACCTTCAAATGCTTTGAACACCTAAGTACAGAACAGAAACAGAGAGATTTGAACTGTTTTTGATCTTCAAATCATTGCAACAGTATATTTTTTTTTTATTTTTGAAGTTTTTCTATTTTTTTTTGGATTTTTGAATGTTTGTATTTCAAATTTAGATCTGAAACTTAGAGAGAGCTTTTGGGGGGAATTTTTTGAGGCTAAAAACTTGTTGTTCAAGGCATAGTGATGCCTTTTTATAGGCACAAATGAGGGGCAGAATGTTCTGGACCTTTTTACTTATTTTCCCTCTCTTTTAATTTTAGATATTACATATTAAACCCCCAACTTGTGACTTGTTAACCAAGTTACTGCACTAGAATGCTAAAACTTACACCTAGACCCCTTCTAGAAGGATCTAGGGTGTTCTAGCTTGGCTTTCCTACCCTCAAAATACCTATACTACCCTTAAATGAGTTCTGAAATTACTAGTCTTAACAAATTGAGCCATTTCTAATGCCCAAAGTACCCTTATTCACCACCTAAAATTACTGCTTCCAACTAACTAAACAAACCCCCTACCCTTGGCCAAAACTAACTAGAGTTAACTAAGAGGATAATGTATTCAGCTATATCCAAACAAACTACTTTTAACACTACTTTAATTAACCCTAATTAACACTAGTATTGAATTAACACTAAACTAACATGAAATTGACTCAAATCTGGATCAAAACCAGAAAGACAGAACAACTCAAGAATCAACATGAACAAATTAACACCTTATTTGAACAAATTAAAAGAAAACTGAACTTTATAGCACTGGACTTTTTTTTTTAATTTTAACAACGTTTACAGCTAACTATTGAACAAATAAATCCCAATTAATCTTCAAAGGAATAAGGTAGGGAGAAACTTAACTAAACAAATGATTAGTGAATCAATTGAACTATTAACAAAAGTAGAGGAAGAGAGAAGAACTAAGAATCGACCTAATCATACTACTAATTAACAAAGAAACATGGACTATACTAACGAATATTAAACCAAAGAAAACGAGCAAAAGAAACTGATAAAACAATAAAAACTAGAAGAGAAAACTCACCCAGATTTTTGCATGGAATACCCCATCGGAATTGAAATCCGGTTAATGCTATTTGTCTACTTAACCAAAAATAAACAAATAACATTAACAAGAAATCGAATCGACTTAAAAATTCCTCAAAACAGGTCCGACATGATAAACCCTAGATTCGCAGTTTAATGTGCTTCAGAGAGGTTCGAAGGGTTTCAATCGAGGATTCGTGGTAAGGAAGGTCAGGGGACCATCTGGTATCAATTTGGGAAAGTTTGGATGATCTTGGGTTTTCATCAGCTTTTTAGATTTGAAATTCGAGACGATGGGCTAGGTTTTGAGGGACGGGAGTTGGGGATTTGGAATGAGGAGAAGAAGACGATTCAAAGGTATAAATTTAGAGTGATTTGGGGCTTCGCCACTGGCGGCGGCGATTTCCGGCCGGCCGCAATAGGGTGGAGTAGGGCGGAGATAGGGTGGGGTAATGGTGGTTATCGGTGATTAGAGGGTGAGGTACGAGGAGGATACATGATGTCTTTAGGGTTTGTATATTTTTTAGGACAGTTATATCTAATATTATGATCAAACGTAGGTCGTTGGATGAAGGGTAATGGATGGCTAGGATTTAACGACGTCAAAACGACGTCGTTTTGGTTATGGGCAATTGGACCGGATGGGTTTATTTGGACTCTGGGCTGGTATATTGTTTGGGCTTAGGGATTTTGGCTTAATTTGGCCCAAAAGCTAGGCAGTCCACTTCTTTTATTTACTTCTTTGTTTTCTTTTAATTCATTTTTATTTTTTGTATTTCTTTTCTTTTCTTTCTTTATTTATTTTTTTGCTTTTATATTTTTTATATATATATTTTTCTGATTTTATAAAAATACAAAATCAATACAAAGATCTAATATAATTCAAAGTTAAAATATTTAAAACTCTATTTAAAGACAAATGCAACAATTAAAAGTGCAAAGGAATTATTTTTGTGATTTTTTTTAATTTTATTCTAGAACAAATTAATGCCTAATTAATACTAAAATTGTGAAATTAAATTCCTAAATGCAAATGCATATTTTTTTGTATTTTAATATGAAATAAAATGTAACCAATTAACACAAAATTCAACAAAATTCACAAAAATTGTAAAATATAGGAAAAAATCTTTTGTTTGGATTTTATAGGAATAACTCATATATAGGGCAAAAATCACGTGCTCACAGCTGCCCCTCTTTGCTCGGAAACACGTAGAATTTTCGTGCAAAGATAAATGAGCACATACGAACGATTTTTGCCCGTTTGAGTATTCCGTTGTGAAGCATTTTGAAAAGTTTTGACCGTACCCTGCTTCAGAGGTTGCCTACATATCCCGGGCTAAACAGGAATCAGGTCAGTGTAGTTCAGGAGTGTCTGGTAGCTGGGACTACCAGGAAGCTGTGATTTCACTGTTGTTGCTGCTGTTACTGCTTGCTGACCCCCTTATTACACCATGTAAAGATAAAAAGAAGCTAGCCT
>MU700283.1:0-19623 GCA_026770625.1 Nicotiana glauca
TTACTCAAACTTGGAGTTTTAACAGATATTTGAACTATTGTTTAAGCTGAGTATTATTGTTTTACTGATGCCCGATGGGGTTTTGACTATTTTGGACTAATTGAGGCCGAGGGCCATATGTGAGGGCATGAAGAGTAATGTGAGGAGGCTTTCAGGCCTCGAGTGCTATGTAAGGAGGCTTTCAGGCCTCGAGTGCTATGTGAGGAGGCTTTCAGGCCTCGAGTGTTATGTGAGCATATGCATATACATGCATGGATCGGACTGCACACCGCAGTGATATGTTATGTGGATCGGACTCTACGCCGCAGTATTATTGCGCTTGGGCTGTAGGAGCCCCTCCGGAGTCTGAACCCCCACAGTGAGCGCGGGTACCCAAATGGATCGGGTTGCACGCCATAGCGGTCATGTGCATTGCATTCACGCATTCACTCCTGTTTGTACTACGTGGCATGACATTTAGCACTCATATATCATTGGCATACATACTGTTACTTGCCTTGTTGACCAGATACCCTGGTGTTATATGTTAAGGAGTGTTGTGGCCAAGGGGCAGACTTATGAGCCGACTTGCTCCATCTGATATAGCATTCATATGCTTGGCTGTTAAAAAAGAAAAAGGGATATTTGTAAAAGAGATTTTGAACTGATCTTGAGATTTTCTAAAGGATTTTCACAGTATTTCGGTTTTTCTCAAAGGGTTGTACTGTCTTTTATAGCATTTTGGTGTGCCCATACGTGTTTTCTTATCGCCCCAGATATTATTCTCTCTTATTACCACTGAGTTGGAAGTACTCACTTTACTCCCCGCACCTTGCGTGCAGTTGCAGGTATTGTTCACCCGGTAGCGGGTTATTAGTAGGACAGAAGGCCTTATTGTGGTAGTTGAGCAAGGTGACTGCCAGCGTTCGCGGCACCGCACTCCATCTTTGTATTCCAATTTTTATCTTGTATATATATATATACATTGTTGGACCAATTGTAGTATCCCTACTCATTAGATGCTCGAGACTTGTGACACCCCGGTCGGGTTGTATTGGGATGAAATTAATAGTTTTAAATGCCAATAAGTTGTATTTTCTATTCATTTATGTTTAATAGCTGTTTAAAAGAGGATTTGGGGTTGTTGGCTGGCCTTGTCTTCACGAGAGGATCCATCACGACCGGGTATGGAATTTGGGTCGTGACAGAAGCATTATGATCTCAATAGGTAAAATCAATAAAATTCTGCTAGAACTTGCCCCAAATGTCTATCAAGGCGAAATTCTAGACAACACTATTTTTAGAATGAAATTAGGCTTTCTTTGACACCCTTTTTATCCTATCTATTTTTAACCACAAATATTTATATTTTACCTTTTAGCACCAAATTTGCCACAAAAAAAACAAAAAGGGATAAACCAACTTTTATTGATACACTATATTGGTTTATCTTACAAAAAGATTGATACTACTCCTTTCGGCTATAGTTGAGCAAAAATGATTATTAAAGCAAGCAATAAAGGCATACTTGTGGAATAAATGTTTTATTTCACTCTTTAAGAAGAAGAAGAAGAAGAAGAAGAAGAAGAAGAAGAAGAAGAAGAAGAAGAAGAAGAAGAAGAAGAAGAAGAAGAAGAAGAAGAAGAAGAAGAAGAGGAAAACAAGGTGTATATACCTATAAAATAAATTATTGGTTCAAGAAGCTTGAATTTAAGAAATCTATTGAGAGAAATAATGACTTAAGTGGTATTAATTATGGAATTGGAGATCGGGACTTTTAGCCCAATCTCTAGAGTTATTTTCTTTGTGTTGAGTTATACATAGTTACTTTGGTAAAATAATCGGCTCTCATAATAAAACTGGATGGAACAGAGTCATTACAAATATATCCTTTTACCTACCAGCATTAAGCCTATCATTACAAGCCTGAAAAAGTCCTAAAATAATTTTAAAAATTAGTGTTGATTCTACATTAGTGGAGACTGACATAAAGAGAAAGCTTATGGACAAAATTTGAGAAACTCAAAATTGTAATCATAATGTTATTAATCTCAAAAGGTTCATCAAAAGAGGAGTTGAAAGTTTTTGACTAACAAAAGCAGAAGCAGAAACAAGGTATAAATTTGGCGACTTGAAAAACTTATAGGTTTCGAATTTTATGTGAAATTTTATTTTTTTACTTTTCTACTCTACAAGAAACAACAATTATTAATAAAATTATTGTCTCGAGGACGAGCAAGGATTCAAGTGTGGGGGAGTTTGATGACTATAAAATATTCACATATTATATACTTAAAAATAAAATAATTTAAATTGTATATATATATATATATATATGTGTGTGTGTGTGTGTGTGTGTGTGTGTGTGTGTGTGTGTCAATTCTCTGTATTTTCTAATAGTATTTTACAGGAAATAAAAAAAAAGCAAATAAAGGAATAAAAAGAGAAGTACGAGGCATCATGGCAAAAGAACTACAAGGCAACATGGCAAAAGAACCACGAGGCAACATGACAAAAGAAGCATGAGGCAACATGGCACCTTATGATATTTGATTCCTATAAATAGTATGTCTTATTTGTGTTGAAGAGGGAGAGGATCATACGTGCCTAGTTAGCAACTTTCCTCTAGCTTTGGTCTTTGCTTCTTTCTTTATATATTTCACTTTATCTTGTAGTCTTTTGGATTTTCTAAGAGTATTGATAGTATTTTAAGAATTTCTTTCTTTGTGAGATTTAAATACTCCATAATGGAGTAATCTCTTTCGTTGGGATAGTTGATGAAGCTCAATATTTTTATAATATTAATCTCAATATTACTATATGCTTGACCTGAAACTTTCTAGTTATATTTCTATATTGTGCTGGAATATTAGTTTTAATTAATTATTATGACTTCTATCTATTTATTCTCCAAAGTTAGTTGTATGTCAATTTTGTAATTCTCACGAAGCAAAATTAATATACAATAGAGTGAGACTAATTCTTTTTAAGCTATCATTCCAAGTCTTGCTTACTACCATTCTAATTCTCATGGAGGAGTTGTAGTTGGCAAGATTATTGATTTTTTAGTAAAAAGTAATCGCAAGAGGATATTTCTATATTATGCTGGAATATTAGTTTTAATTAATTATTATCACTTCTATCTATTTATTCTCCAAAGTTAGTTGTATGTCAATTTTGTAATTCTCACGAAGCAAAATTAATATACGATAACTATTGGGTAAAATAATAGAGTGAGAGTAATTCTTTTTAAGCTATCATTCCAAGTCTTTAATCTTGCTTACTTCCATTCTAATTCTCACGGAGGAGTTGTAGTTGGCAAGATTATTAATTTTTTAGTAAAAAGTAATCGCAAGAAATTTTTGCTATCTTTTAGCACAATGTAGGCAAGAAAATTATTTCAGTTTAATCGTCACGAGTCATATATCAGTTGAGTTACATAACCTCATGGAGTATTATTAATTGATTATTTCTTAGTGAGCAAATATAATATGTTAGCAATAAACAGTTATTCCTAAGAGAAATACATGTAGAAGCTAAGATTTTATTATTATCACGCTATCGAGTGAATTCAATGATTCCCAACTCTTTTTAAATATAAATCTTCCGAAAGTTATTTTGTTTCAACTTAAGCAATTTAAATTTACAACAAACAAAACTTCATCAATTCTCCAATATCTGTGGGACGATATCATAAACTATACTAGAATTTGACAGAGTACGAGCAGCAAAGTCGTATACCCATTGGCCTCGTCAGACTATCGGCTCAAGAGAACAAAAAGACAAAAGGAGACAATATTAGTATCACCAAAGAAATCATAGGAAAAATAGGAACAACATGAAATTCCGAAGAAAGATGCAAAGCAAAAGCGATAGCTAGTAAATAGGTCCTGCACTGAAAAATAGTAAGACACAACACTGCCACTAGTTATCCAGACCAAAACCCTACCAGACTAGTCTCACAAAGTTATTAAGTAAGGCAAGAGTCAACTACCTCCTAACCTACAACCCTAATACTCGACCTTCACAACTTCCTATCAAGTGTCATGTCCTCGAAAATCTGAAGCCTCGACATATCCTGGCTGATCACCTCTCCCCAATACTTCTTAGACTGCTCTATACCTCTTATCGTTCCCTCTATAACCAGCCGCTCACACCTCCTTACCGGAGCATCCGGGCTTCTCCTCTGAACATGCCCGAACCACCTGAGTCTCGCTTGCACATCTTGTCATCAATGGGAGCCACATGCACCTTCTCTCCAATATCATCATTCCTAATCTTATCCATCCTAGTGTGCCCGCACATACACCTCAACATCCTCATTTCTGCTACTTTTAACTTCTGGATATGTGAGTTTTTAACAGGCCAACACTCAACCCCATACATCATGGCCGGTCTAATCACCGCTTTATAAATTTTACCTTTGAGTATCGGTGGCACTCTCTTGTCACACAGTAATCCAGATGCTAATCTCCACTTCATCTATCCTACCCCAATACGATGTGTGACATCCTCGTCGATCTCCCCTCCCCCCTGGAAAACTGACCCAAGTTACTTGAAGTTGTCTCTACTTGGGATAACCTGTGATTCTTGCCTCATATCCACGTCCACTTCCCCCGGCTCAGCACTGAACTTACACTCTAGGTATTCCATCTTCGTCCTACTTAGCTTGAAACACTAAACTCAAGAGCCTATCTCCAAACCTCCAACCTCTCTTTAACATCGGTTCACGAAAATTATAGAAGAATGTTTGTTGAAATTTATGCGTGTGACGACTCTGTGATGAGTCAAACTCCTAAATCTTCAATATTCTTCCTCTAACAGGCACCTTTACGACAGGAATATTCCTCACGTAATGTTTTTGTTATCAGTGCATATATAATTAATCAAACTATTATTATAAGTGCAGTTGTTTGATCATTCTAAATCACTCTCTCAAGTGTGATTAGATAAATATTAGAGTATATCATTTGACTCTTTTACTAAACTAGTTTGTGTAATGACCCGACCGGTCGTTTTGAGCCCTAGCACGTCGTTCATTAGTCTAAGGCTATGAGCAACTTCAATTCAGGTATTACGACTTGTACGCGTCATCAGAATTGAGTTTCGGGAAGTTCAGAGTTGATTTGGGAAGTGAATTCTCATTTCGGAAGCTTAAAGTTGAAAGAATTAACTAGGATGAGATTTTTGAGTAGATGACCTCGGAATCAGAATCTGAAGGTTCCAGCATGTTTGTATGATGATTTCGGACTTGGGTGTATGCCCGGTTCGGGTTTTGGATAACCCGGGAGCGTGTTGGCGCCTATTGTGGAAGCTAGCATTTTAGAAGAAATTTCATAAGTTTGGCTTGAAGTGCATTTCAGTATTATCGATGTCTGTTTGAGATTTCGAGTCTATGAATAGCTCTGTATGGTGATTCTAAAGTTGGGAGCACGATCGGAAGTGAATTCGGAGGTCCGTAGGTCATTTTGAAGTCATTTGGCTAAAGATAGAAAATTGAAGGTTTTTGAGGAGTTTGACCAGAAGTGGACATTTTGATATCAGGGTAGGAATCTGATTTTAAAAGTTGGAGTAGGTTTGTAATGTCGAATACGACTTGTGCACAAAATTTGAGGTCAATCGGACGTGATTTGATAGGTTTAAACATCGGAAATAGAAGTTTGAAATTTTAAGGTTCATTAAGTTTGGATTGGAGGTCAATTCATGATTTTAGCGTTGTTTGATGTGATTTGAGGCCTCTAGCGAGTCCGTAATGTGTTTTGGGATTGGTTGGTATGATTGGTTAGGGTCCTGGGGCCTCGGGTGGATTCCGGGTGATTAACGGATCGAAATTTGGAATTTTTGGATAGCTGAAGGGTCTGGTTGCTGGTATTATCGCTTCTGCGGTGGGTTAACCGCAAAAGCGGCCCCGCAGAAGCGGAAAAGGGAACCGCAGAAGCGGTTGGAAGTGAAGGAAGCTGGGACCGTAGATGCGGTAATATCTCCGCAAAAGCAGGACCGCATCTGTGGAAGGATGGTCGCAGAAGCGAATTTTGGTCAGGGCTCGTGGACTGCAGATGCGGTCAAGGTTCCGCAGAAACGAAAGCGCATCTGCGAAGGGCTGAATGTAGAAGCGAAAAAGGGCAGCCTAGTGGAAGCCGCATAAGCGGTAGATTGTTCGCAAAAGTGGGACCGCGAAAGCGGAGGTTTTTCCGCAGAAGCGGAAAATGCTGGAGGTAGAGAGGGGTTTTAAAAATCGGATTTTGGCCATTTCCTCTCATATTTTCTTGGCTTGGGCGATTATTGGAGGGGTTTCAAGAGAGGAATTTCATCATCAATGATAAGGTAAGTTATCCCCACCTATTTTGAGTTAAATACATCAACTATGTATGGATTTGAGTATTGAAATTAGTATAAACTTGGGGTTTGAGGGAAAACCTAGAAATTGACATTTCTTGGAATTTAACCACGATTTTGGGTATGGAATTGAGAGTAAATTATATATTTGATTTCGTGAGGTTATGGGTAGACTTACTCTTCAAAAATTTTGGAAATCCGGGCACGTGGGCCCGAGGGCCCGAGGGCAATTTTGTCAAATTTTCGATCGGGGTTAGGAATTATTATAAATTGGATTATAATGAGTAATTAAGTATATATTAATGAATTTGCATAATCATTTGCTAGTTTTGGAGCGTTGTGCATCGATTCGAGCCTTCGGAAGGGCGTGGAATGTCGATTACGGACCTTCAGAGCGAGGTGAGTCTCCTTTCTAACCTTGTAAGAGGGAATTGTCCCCATAGGTAAAATAATTGATTATGTGCTCCTATTTGTGGGGGATACGTATGCACGAGGTGACGAGAGTCCGTGCGTAGCTACTATTATGCTATTGTCCGGGTAGTTAGGACCCAAAAGAATGCTATACTTGGATTAATTGTAAACTTATCGACATTTGAATTGCTTAAATCACCTCGAGTTAGTAAATGAATTCCCACAAAAGATTAAACTTCATTTTCAAAAATCTTTAAAAGAGAATTGGCTTTTCTATGGATAAATATTCCTTGTTGACTACTTCATTGACCGTCTGTGTGTGTTTAATTTTGGAACGGGTCAAACACCTCGGCAGATTAAATAGATGCATCTAATTGTATGGGTCTGAATTTGACCGATCACGACCTACAGTGTGCACGACAAATGGTCGAGCACTTGCGAGTCGACGCCTGGAAGGATACGACCTTGTAGCAAAAGAAAGAACGACATGACCTCGGCAGCAGTAGGCTCATTAGGGGATATCAGGAATATTCCTTAATGATCCTTTGCATGTTATTTCTCGGNAATCTTGAATAGAAAAGAAATTTACAGTTTTCTTCTCTCTATCATTATCATCCTAGAGTTTATTATCTTCAGCTACGATTTACCCCTTCATCATTGATTGATTTGTTCAAATAGGTTTTAACATCTTTTGAGTCAAACAATTTGGCACCGTCTATGGGGATTTCCATAGCTGAAATCATAGTCCTCATCTAGGTTCTTGAAAGTGATGGTTGTTGTTCTTCAAAACTCATAAAGACCAACAATGGCAGAAAAAGAAGTGAGGCTGAAGACGATAGCAAATGTCTCAAAGAACCTCCTGAATTTCCTCAACAAAGCCGGTAGTGAAGACACTGAGAATACAACACCAAGAGTGATATCGGAGGGGGAGATCTCACCTCCTCCACACGGAGATCTAAAGATCTTGCGCGATAGGGGAGCCTTAACGTCCATGGTGGGGGATGCGCCACCAGCAGTCAAAAAGCTGCTAGAAGAATGGTTGATAAGTGCTCTGAGCAACATGCTTGAAAGACCTCCTCAAGGAGATGTCGAAGACTTGCCACCAACAGAAATTGCAGCTACCACCAACGAGTCGAGCACTACACGAACGGATAACGCTCGTACTGTCCCCAATGCAGGTGATGATGTATTCATGGCTATCTTAAAGAAAATAGAAGAGATGGAAAAAGAGATCAAGACACTCCGTGATCAAATGAAGGAGCATTAGGAAAGGGTTCACAAAATATCGGGAGCCCTTAAGCTATTACCAAAATGCGATGTGGACCGATTCATCGAACAGCTATACAGCGACGAGGTCGCACCCTATCCTATTCCAAAAACCTTCAAGATGACACCATACTTGAGAATATACGACGGAACCACGGACCCGGAGGATCATCTGATCCATTATGTTACTGCGGTAAAAGGAAACGATCTGTCAAAGGAACAAGTACCATCTGTGCTGCTGAAAACGTTTGGCGAGACTTTGATAGGGGGAGCATTGACGTGGTACTCCCAGCTGCCAGCACGATCAATATCAACGTTTGAAGAGATGGCGGATAAATTCGTCATCGCTCATGCAGGGGCGAAGAAGGCTGAAGCTAGGGTCAATGATATCTTCACCATCAGGCAAACGGCGAGTGAGGGACTTCGGGATTTCCTGGTCCGATTCAACATAGTAAGGATAAGCCTACCAAATGTGTCGGAAGGGATGGCAGTAGCAGCCTTTAAAAATGGGTTAAATAGGAACGAGTCAAAAGCAACCAAAAAACTGCTCAGTAGACTCATGAAGTACCCTCCCCCCCCCACATGGAAAGAGATCCACAATGCCTACTGCGCCGAGGTAAGGGCAAATGAAGACGATCTGAAAGGCCAGATTCAGTGGTTAACTTCGGTTCAGACCGAGGCAAGGAGAGATCGACGTAACGATGGGCGAAGAGATCAACTCCTACATTTCAATCGAGAAAGGCATTATCCCTATGTCCGAACATCTAACCTGCCACCTCCAAGACACGCGAATGTCGTGCTACGACACACCACCCCCCTTCGAAACGAAAGAGGTATGCCTCCACTGCTATTTGCTCATAACTTTTGTGTTTCCCCTTCAGAATAGTGTACGCACTATAGAAGCTGGGCACGAAGGTGCAGTGGCTGCAAAAAATGAAATCAGACCCAAACACCAGGAGGTCAAACGTCCTCTGTGAATTCCACCAAGAAAGAGGACACAAGACCAAAGATTGCATAGGCCTGCGGCAGGAAGTAGTTAGGATGTTGAACCAGGGGTACCTGAAAGAACTACTCAGCAATAAAGGAAAGGCCAACTTTGCTAGAAGGCGTGATCCATCTCAGGGACCTCCAAAACCACCATAACCAACGTGCATCATATAAATGATTAATTGCGGTGGCGACGACACGGTAATCAACTATGTGAAGTTCACCACCACGCATAAACTTAAATGGATGGTCTCCTATGAACCGTATGATGACCTCGAAGACAATATCATCTTCAATAAGCCAGATGTCGACGGTTTGTCTTTCCCTCACTATGATGATTTGGTCATAACTTTACACATTGCTGATACAGATGTAAAAAGAATCATGGTACGGAAGGCTTGAGGATAAAATAATACCGCATTGCATAACACTACCCGTCCTAGCAGGAGGAGTCACCCTGGAAATAACATTCCACATCATGAACCAGGAAACAACTTATAACGCCATCATAGGGCGACCATGGATACACGCCATGCGAGCCGTCCCTTCAAGCTTCTATTAATTGATCAAATTTCCCACCCCGTGGGGAATATTCAGCATCCGAGGAGAGCAACGCACCGCCCAAGAATGTCATCGGATCGCCCAAGATTATACGCACACCAAACAACTAAAAGGAGAAAGTGCGGAGGCATAGCAATCAGCCATGTCGGGAACTAAACCCGACCTACAAACAGAGGCCATCAAAGACCTGGATATTGTAGAAGCTTGAAAGGCAACTATAGAAGATCTTGACCCCGTCCAGTTGGATAACACCGATAACACAAGAAATGCTTACATAGGGCACAACCTCTTGGAGCCAGGTAAGTATTGTGATTTTTTTACTAACAACGCCGATTTGTTTGCCTTCTCCCACTCAGATATGCCAGGAATACCAAAAGACATCACCACCCATAGACTGAATGTCGGCCCACTCTATCCGCCGGTACGACAAATGAGGAGAAAGTTCAATGTCGTAATCAATGAGGCAGTTAGCAAAGAGGTGGACAAGTTACTCACCAACGATTCCATCAGAGAGTCGAATTACCCCCAATGGGTCGCCAACATGGTCATGGTCAAAAAGAAGAACAGGAAGTGGCGAATGTGTGTGGATTTTACTGATCTAAACAAAGCATGCCCGAATGATTCTTTCCCGTTACCCCATATTGACCAACTGATCGATGCGACAGCGGGGCATGAATTGCTAAGCTTCTTGGATGCCTATTATGGTTATAATCAAATTCTAATGGCTGAAGAAGATCAAGAAAAGATGACTTTCATCACCCACCAAGGAATGTATTGCTATAAAGTGATGCCGTTTGGACTCAAGAATGCAGGGCCACGTACCAGAGGTTAGTCACCGAAATGTTCAAAGAGCATCTCGGCAAGAACATGAAGGTCTATATCGATGACATGCTGGTAAAGTCGACAAAGAAGGAGGATCACATTGGCTATCTGAAAGAAGCCTTTGAAATATTGAGGTAGTACGGGATGAAGTTAAATCCCGAGAAGTGCGCCTTCGATGTAACCTCTGGAAAATTCCTCGGCTTCCTCGTGTCACAAAGGTGAATTGGAGTTAACTCGGATCAAATCAAAGCCATCGATACAATACTAGAGGTACTGACAGCAAAAAATAGGTACAGACACTAATAGGGCGAATAGTTGCCTTATCGAGGTTCATTTCACGATCCTCGGACAGATGCCACAAATTATTCAATGTGCTTAGAAAAGACCACGGGTTGCAATGGAATGAACAATGTCTCGACGCCCTGAGAAAGCTAAAAGTATATCTGTCTTCACCGCCACTACTCGTCAAAGTGGATCCAGGTGAGTGTCTGCTTGTGTATTTGGCAGTTTCTGAAGTCGTAGTAAATTCAGTCTTGGTCCGCGAAAATAAAGATACGCAATCTCCAATTTACTATATCAGCAAAACTTTAATAGATGCCGAGACAAGGTACCCTCACCTTGAAAAGCTAGGTCTAGCACTGGTCGTGGCTTCACGCAAGCTTAGACCATATTTTAAATATCACCCCATAAAGGTGGTAACGACCTTCCCCCTAAGAGGTATCCTGCACAAACTCGAACTATCGGGTAGACTTGCCAAATAGGACATGGAATTAAGCAAGCACGACATAACGTACCAACCACGAACCGCCATTAAGTCGCAGGTGCTCGCCGACTTCGTCGCTGATTTCATTGCGGAGATATTGCCCGAGGCAGAACAAGAAGCACTTCGCGCTTCCACACGTACCGACCTCTGGGTCCTCTATACCGACGGCACCTCGAATGCCTCGGGATCGGGACTGGGACTCATCCTCGAGGTCCCTATAGGCGAAGTAATTCGCCAGTCCATATGATGCCCCGAAATGACTAACAACGAGGTCGAGTATGAGGCTGTGATTGCAGTTTTGAAGTTATCCCTCAAATACGGTGCCCGTAACTCGTCCTTCATTGTGACTCTTAACTCATTGTGAATCAAGTCATCGGGACTTTCCAAATCAAAGAGCAGAGACTACAAAGGTACCAGTCGGAAATACACAAACTGCTGCCAGAGTTCGATGAATGCCGCCTCGACCAGATACCCTAGGCGCAAAATATTGAAGCAGATGGCCTCGCCAAACCAGCTGTGGCCACCAAGAATATCAACAAAGAAAACGTGGTCACCCTCCTTCATACCGCCATAGACCACGTCGAGGTACATTCTACAAACCTAACTTGGGACTGGCGTAACCACTTTGTAGCCTATTTACAGGATAGATCGTTCCTTCCAGACAAAATGGAAGCTAAAAAAACTCCGGGTACAGGCAGCCCAATACATCCTAATAAACCATGACCTCTACAAAAGGACGTTCAGTGGCTCCCAAGCCAAATGTCTTGGACCACATCAAATAAAACGAGTACTGGAAGAAGTACACGAAGGGAACTGCGGCGCCTACACGGGAAATCGCGCCATCATTCGATGTCTCATTCGCACCGGTTACTACTGGCTTACCATGAAAAAAGAAGTCGCGAACTATGTACGAAGGTGCGAGTAATGCCAAAAGTATGCCCCTATGGTACACCAAGCAGGGGAACTCCTCCATTCCGTCACTTTGCCGTGGCCATTCATAAAATAAGGAATGGACATAGTCGGCACCCTCCTAGCAAGGAGAGTTAAGGTACCTTTCCTTTTGGTTTTAATTGACTACTTCTCTAAATGGGTGGAAGCACTCAGATACGTGAGTAGGAGGTCATTGCCTTTATATGGAAAAATATTATATGTCATTTTGGCATCCCCAAGGAAATCAGCTGCGACAACAGACCTTAGTTTGTCCGAAAAAGAACGACTGAGTTATTCAAAAAATGGCACATCAAACGGATACTCTCCCTGCCATACCATCCTGCCGCCAATGGCCATGCCGAATCCTTCAACAAAGTAATATTGAACATATTGAAAAAGAAGCTTGAGGAAGCTAAAGGGCTATGGCCTGAACTACTACCTAAAGTATTATGGTCATACCGCACTACGCCAAAATCCAGCACGGGAGAAATGCCATACTCACTGGTCTACAGGACCGACGCAGTTATACCCGTCAAAGTGGGGGAACCCAGCTTTGAGATACTCCAACGAAAGTGGGGCAGATAACGACAAAAGAAGGCTACAAGATCTAGACGAAGTCGAAGAACGAAGAGACATGGCCCACGTAAGAATTGTAGCCCATAAGCAGCAAGTAGAAAGATACTACATCAAGAAAGCCAAGGTGCGATCACTCAAAATTGGTGACTACGTCCTCAAGGCCAAAACACAGTTATCAAAGGATCCAAATGAAGGAAAATTAGGAACAAACTGGGACAGACCGTATAAAATCGTAGCAGTAGCAAGAAAAAGAGCGTTCCAGCTAGAAACAATGGAGGGAAAATTGCTCCAAAACAACTGGAACATCTCCCACCTCAAGTATTTCCACTTCTAAAAAGGTGTCACCTAAGTCGTACTCTTTTTCCCTCACCTGGGTTTTGTCCCAACCGGGTTTTTCTGGGGAGGTTTTTAACGAGGCGGCAAAGTAGACGCCCTAAGGATCAACACGCTGTTCATTACCTCCACCCGTCGATGTGAGCTCCGGATCAAAGTAGTGAATGAACTACATACAGATAATCGAATCTCCATTGTATGAGCGGAATCAAATCTCCATTGTATGTACGGAATCTAATCTCTATTGTACGAACGAAATCTAATCTCCATTGTATGTACAGAATCTAATCTCCATTGTTTGTACGGAATTAAATCTCCATTGTATGAGCGGAATTCAATCTCCATTGTACGAACAGAATTAAATCTCCATTGTATGTATGGAATTAAATCTCCATAGCAGGTGCAAAACCAGATCCCCACTAATCAACAGGTGACGTCTTCCTACGGAAACACAGTCAAATCTCCAAATAATCAGCTCAACCTCGTTCGAACCACGACGAGAATCTACTTCGATGACAGTCGAAGCAATATCCCAATGGCCAAGGCCATCGACGAAATAATCAATTCAACCTCGTTTGAACCACGGTGGGACACTATTTCAATGACAGTTGAAGCAAAATCCCAATGGCCAAGGCCATCGACGAAATAATCAGTTCGACCTCGTTCGAACCACGATGGGATTCTACTTCGATGACAGCAACATCCCAATGGCCAAGGCCATCGATGAAATGATCAGTTCGACCTCATTCAAACCACGACGACACTCTACTTCGATGACAGTTGAAGCAATATCCCAATGGCCAAGGCCATCGACGAAATAATCAGTTTGACCTCGTTCGAACCACGATGGGACTCTACTTCAACGACAGTCGAAGCAATATCCCAATGGCCAAGGCCATCGACAAAATAATCAGTTCGACCTCGTTCGAACCACGATGGGAATCTACTTTGATGAAAGTCGAAGCAACATCCCAATGGCCAAGGCCATCGATGAAATGATCAGTTCGACCTCGTTCGAACCACGACGAGACTCTACTTCGACGATAGTCGAAGCAATATCCCAATGGACAAGGCCATCGATAAAATGATCAGTTCGACCGCGTTCGAACCACGACGGGACTCTACTTCGACGACAGTCAAAGAAATATCCTAATGGCCAAGGCCATCGACAAAATGATTAGTTCGACCTCGTTCGAACCACGACGGGATCCTACTTCGACGATAGTTAAAACAACATCCCAACGGCCAAAGATCGATGAAAATATCAAAATTCAACCTCGTTCGAACCACGACGGGATTCTACTTCAATGATAACTCGAAGAAACATCCCAATAGCCAAGGGCGTCAATATCATATGCGATAAGCAACAAAAAATGACAAACAAACAAACCAACGAAAGTAAAGTTTACAATGTGGCAAAATATCATTTACATTTGTCCCTACAAACAGGCCCAAGTACAGTACATGCCAAAAATTCCTAAACAAAAGTAAATACAAACCAAGACTACACATCATCCCTAGCGGGGTAAACATCTTTATACCACGTAACTAAAGCAACGTGACTCACGTCATCGGAATTGATGCCTTCCCCGTTAGGGGAGAGGGGGTCGTACCTACATAACTCACGAGCTGCATGCGCTTCAGCGTGCACAGCCTGAACCTCCGCCGCGTAGACCTGCCCTTGGCGTGAAAAGCCTTATACACATCAAGTCGAGCCTCCGCATGGACCCATAACTCATACAAGCGACGGGTTGAGCCTTGGTCAGGTGAGGCACGAGACGTAGAAGGATGGGAACGTCGATTGGCCTCCTCCGCCTTTAGCAAAGCCATTTGTCCCTGCAATGCGGCCAACTCAGCCTCTAGCTCCCTAACACGCCCTTCAAGCCCTGCGACTTGACGACCAGAGGCCTCCCTCTCCCCAGTAAGTTCCAACCTGGAAATGCGGAGAGCATCTTCCAAAGATACCGACTCAGAAATAGTGGTCGCTAGCTTATCGACACTGGTGCTCAGCTCGCCCTTGAGACCGTCAATCTCTGCTACCTTAGCATTCAACTCGGCGGTCAAGTCGGCCACCTTCAGGTGCAAGTCGGCATTCTCAACCGATACACCTTGTTCAATTCGATCTCGTCCTCTTTCGCCTTAAGGAAGGCCTCCAGTTCGCTATTACAGGCGATAGCCCTCACAACTCCTCGTCCCTCTCCCTCAGCTCCTCTATCCTACGCTCCAATTGGTCCTCCCGCTACTTAAGGCCCTCGCAAAACACCTGGAACTCGGGATCCTAATGATAAATGTCAGACATCGCCCGATGTTTAGCACGGTGCTGCTAATACTTTGACGACATCTTCTTATAAAGGCCCGTCCTTTTCCTTTCATGACGCTCCCTCTCCACCTCTAGGACGAGGGTCTGACAAAAAAGAAGGGTAGAAGTTAGAAAATAAAATATACAACGACGACTGTCGCACCAACCTCACAACAAAAAGAGGAGAGGAAACCTACCTGCAGGGCCATACCAACGACCTTCTAGGACAACTCCACGTCGCTCATCTCTCCAAGCATCTCATTTTTGGGAGTGACACATAGAGGAGTGAGGGCTGACGCAACCTGCTCGCAGTTCAACAGCAAGTTATAGCTCCCTAAGACTATCACATGATGGTCGGACCCGTCCATCCTAACCTCCATATGCGTGTGGCGACCTAAAAATTCGTCGACATACTCCGAGTCGATATTCGAACCTGAGCCTTCACCTCGATACGAGGTCCTCCAATATTAGATGATGCACCACCCTCAACAGAGCACACTGAATCAGCTCTCGGTCCAACTCCCTCCACTTGGGGAGACCTCCCCGACAAAATGGCATCAACCATAAATATGGGCACCGGGGCTGTCCGGGATGCCCCGCTACCGTCGGCGTCTGTAGCCATGCCCTTTCCCAGCTCCAAACTCCTCCTTTTCCTCTCTAACGGCTCGTCGCCATTAGAAGATTCATCTACAGGGTGTGAGGCCGGTACCGACGAGGCCTCTTACCTCATGGCCATAGTTCGAGATGAATCCCCAATTGAATAAGTTGAGGATGATCCTCCCGAATAGACTCACACAAAATAAACCGCGTGCCCGCAGTAGCGACGGCTTGCCTAAAAGTAGGAACTGGCGCCCTCCGTCTAGAAGCTCCCCGACCTGTTATCACAAGGGGTCATACTACTAAGCAAGGTCGCATTGCCAACGAGGCAGTAAAGCGAATATTTACCCAAGGAAACCCTAGATCCATAACGTTTCACGAAGGCAGTCCAAGTTCGATTTTTTGCCGCATGAGGCAACAGGCGGCCACCCAATCCTAGATATCAGCAATAGGGCAAGGCAGACGCCCCATGCTGCAAAACAGTGAGTAAGTAAAAGTTACAACAATTGCAAACGAAAGGCAAACATAACGAACGACGGCACTTACGATTTCTGTTCCATCGTTCTGGAAATCTGGCGGAGTCAGAAATAACGTGTTCGGTTTTGATGAAGAAGTACTTGCGCCAGAACTTACGACTCGCCTAGTCATCCGTTCCGACCACCAGCCCTTTCGTACCACGAAGTCTCAAATGCACCATGGTGCCCCTAAGGAAGCCGGGCGCGAATAGGTGCAAAAGATGATGAACAGAGACACTACACTCCGCTAACTCTGCGTACTTAGTCAACAACAGAAGCACCTTAAGCGTATACGGCGAAAGCTGTGCAGGGCAAACCTGATAAAATCTACAGAACTCTTCCGCCAAAGGGAAGAGAGGAAGGGTGTAGCCGATCATGAAAGGATACTTGTAGAAGGCACATTATCCAGGTCTGTGGACGTCAATGTAATCCTCCCCTGCCAGAATCATCTCCACATGGGTAGGGATACCGTATTTTATATGGAGGGCCTCAAGATGAACCTGTTTTGTCTCAAAAAACACGAGGTTCGAGGTAAGAGGCGGATCTTTGAGGAAATCATTCCGGGATAAGGGATGCCTCGGAAGTAGCTCCTCCATTGTAAGAGGACTGTCGCCCTCTTCTGCCACCACTTCTCCGCTACCGGCAAGAGGCACTACGGATGATGGGGTGGCTTTAGGAACGTCTTCGCTAGTAAGACAAGATTTTGGCATAGTTTCATTTAAAGGAGCGACATCACAAAGGGAGTGAAACTGAAGAAACTTCTGGCGAAGAATGGAAACAGGAGTAAGAAGATGTAAGAACAAATGAAGGAGACTGAGAGGTTATCAGGAAGGGAATGGCTAAAGTTTTTCAAAAAGTCAAACCCTTCATCTATTTATAGGGTTGGGTGGCGCCATAATCTAGGCGGCAGACCTCAAATCAGCGCAAGAATTGAAGCGTCAAACTGTCATTCCTCGCCTCAAAAATTCGCGTAATGATGATGCACGTAAAGCTGAAATCACCCCCGGGGAGCGGGTACTCTACAATTTTTCGCCGAGTATGATAACCATCTTTCGCTGGCCGCGTCGCAACGTTCTAATAGATCAAATTTCTCCCAAAGAAGGCGGAGTCTGCTCATCGAGGACGCACCCGGTCGCAACCCCGACAAGCGGAGGGACTAACTATATGGGTATGAATTTGACCGATCACGACCTACAATGTGCACGATAAATGGTCGAGCACATGCGAGTCGACGCCTGGAAGGATACGACCTTGTAGCAAAAGAAGGAACGATATGACCTCGGCAGCAGAGTAGGCTCATTAGGGGATATCGGGAATATTCCTTAATGATCCTTTGCACGTTATTTCTAGAGGGGGGGGGAGTGAAATTCCTAAAGATATAAGAGGGATGAAAGTCTTGTAATAGGGGGATCGGAAAAAAAACTGAGAAACCTTGAATAGAAAAGAAATTTATAGTTCTCTTCTCTCTATCATTATCATCCTAGAGTTTATTATCTTCAGCTACGATTTACCCCTTCATCGTTGATTGATTTGTTCAAATATATTTTAACATCTTTTCAGTCAAACAAACTTATCCAAAACTTTATTTTAGTGAAACTTTTTACATGAGCGAGAAATGTAGGAACACTTTTACGTCGTGACCACGTTAGCTTGATGAATTATTTTTGAAGCATAAGGATTGTGTTTGCATATCAACCTTGAAATTCATTTCCTTTTGTGGATTATCTGATTTATCCTCTATGCAACTAAAATGGGATAATTTTAATTTTTTGGCTACTACTATTTAATTGTATAGCATTAAGAATTTGAGCGTACACAAGTACTCTCAAGTCTCAATTTCATAAATCTACAGTATTATTAAAGGCGTAATGACATCCTGGCCACTTAAATTTATAGGGCTTTTTAAAGTCGATACGTGAACTTTGAATTTTTCCATTTGAACACTCAAACTTGAAAAAATGAGTACTAATAAACACTTTTGATCGTTGACCATGCCTATGTAGAAGCACTTCAACTGACATGGCTAAACTGTATGCAAATCACGCTGCCAAGGCGCGTGAATAATATTATTTTTACTTAAAAAATTAAAATTAGAATAAAATATAAATAAAAATAAAAAAGGAAAAAGGAAAAAGGAAAAAAAAGACTTTTCCACTTCTTTCGTCTTCCCAGCAAAACTCCCGCCTAATTTTTTTATTTTTCATCCTAATTTCTTTTCCCCCTCCTCTTTCTCTATTTTTTTCCATTTTCCCCTCCAAAGACCAATTTGCTAACACATAAGGCTCTTAAATTCGTGACAAGAAGAAAATTTCATCATATTAGAACTTGGAATCAGGCAAATTTCAGAAACAATCTCCATTCTATAACACAAATTATTTTACAGGATAATACTAATTTCTTTAAAAAGACAGTATTTGAGAACATGAACACGTTACAATGATAAGAAAAAGGAAGTGGTGAGCAAATCCAGCAGAGTAGCAACTTAAAAAATTAGCTAAGAATTAAGATGCATAAAAAAGGCAAGACTGCAACAGAAAATCAGAAGCTGCTCAAACTCAATTTCCCAGATCAGAAACTCTAAAAACAGTCAAAATCCACTAAATCCACTATCGATCTTTCTCTTAGGTGTATTAAATCGATATCTTCTTCATCATCAAAATATTTGTTTCTTGGTTGAGTTTTTTATAGGGAGTTTGCTTGACAACGGTGGATGTCATGTTTTGTAAAATAATGCAGAGAGACGTACAAGACAAAGATGATATGAACAGAATAGGAGGAAGAAGGGGGCGGTTGGGTATTTCAGGTTTTTTTTTTTTTTTCCCTTTTTGTATTTGTAACTTTTTTTCTTCTTATGATTTTGTATTTAAAATTAGGACCCACAAATAACACATTGCAAGTAATAAATAGCTTAGCATGATGTGTTGTAAATATCAGCGCAACGGGTATATACGGTCTGGTGTAGGAGTATACAAAGAAAACCGATAAATTGCACCAAACCGGTAATCCGAGTCAAACCGAAAAAAAAAACCGATCATGAGTTGGTTTGACTTGGTTTGGTGTTGGAAAAAATAACTCGACCATAATTGGTTTGGTTTGGTTGAAACTAAAAATAGTCAAACCGAAACCAAACCAACCCGATATTACATTTATTTAATTTTTAAAAATATTTTATACATATAAATATTTATTTTTAATACAATTCATAAATATTTCTTAAACTTTTTCACAGTTTTATCTTTAAACATATT